>CM038793.1:67050176-67221070 GCA_021764765.1 Vicia sativa
ACCTACTCAGAACGGTCGTTTCCGTGTTATTTTACTTTCCTTTAGAATAGTGCAATTCGTACCATTAGTTGGTAGGTAACCCTATTCGTTGGATATAAAGGAACATTCGAAGGGACATCGAATGGTCATAGAAGGCAACTTGTAGGAGTATCCTAGCACATTCGTAGGGACGATCATCACTTTTCGTGGGCAACAATCGAGGGACTAGATCATATATTCATAGGCAACATCGAGGGTCATCGAGGGACTATGATCTTTAATTCGAAGGGACTATGATGATATGTTTGTAGTTAATAGTGCTAAGATACCCCTACGTTCGAGGGACTTGACCATTTATTCGAAAGACAACGAGAGAGAATACCCTAGGGGGTGCATGTGTGAAAAGAGTGTGTTGATTTCAGATGATTTATCTTGTGATTAGAGTTAGCTATGTTGATTTTATCTTCCCATACACGCCTAATTCAATAGCAGTTTATATGGGTGCAGAAAGTAAATTGCGGAAAGTAAAGTGCGGAAAGTAAATCCTACACTATTACATGGCTTTGGGGCAGTTACATAATTGAGGAGTGCGGAAAGTAAACCTAATTAAGCTATTACATCCCATGAGCAGTTACATAATATTGGAAAACAGAATGCGAGAAAATAATCCTAAGTCTAGTTGATTTTAATTAATTTAAAGAAATATTAGTTAATACTAACCCTAAATTAATTAATTAAAATAATAGAAAAAATTAGTGGAAGTTGTCTAATTAATCCTAATTATTTAACCTAATTACTAATTTTTAAATTAAATAATAAAAATAAGCAAAATAATAAAAATATGGAAAAATAGTATAAAAAAAATTCTGAAACGCTTCTGGAAGAAGCCATCCCAGAAGTTGAAGCTTCTGGGAAATCCTTTGCTGGAGGCTATTTGCGTTAAAAAGTGGCGAGGAATCGAATCAATTGAATTCCAGCTCAAAATTTACTCTTTGATTTGTTTATAAAGATGCATGAGCATCAAGCTTTATTATTTTCAACACAAGAAATTATGATTATGAAAAGGGAAAGGCAAATACCCTCGATTGATATGATATGCATTACGACTAAGCGCAAACTAGGCGTAACGCATTGGGGAGATCGGGTAAGGGGTTTGTTATATAAAGGAATAGATGGAGCACCCTAAATATATATAGTTATCTATAGCTTTATATATGAATATGTTTGATATGTTTGTGTGTTTTAATTGCTATTTCTATGATTGGGAAAGTTTCTCCTTTGGATTTTGTGGGATCCTAGTGTTTGTTATTATTGTGCATAAAGATCATTGGGATCTTCTGCATACATATCCCTTAATAGGAATTAGAGCATTTGTAGCTCGGATCTAAAGGGATCTATGGTTTGTTTGGTCTGAGGGAGAAAGAAATTTGCTCGGCAAGGATCAGACCTTGTGCCTACGTATTCTCAAAAGGATGTTGAGAAAGTCAAAGCAATCGTAGTTCCCAGTTATGCTAGTGGAAGCAACGGAAAGTTAGTAAGAGACACAGACGAATGTCATCTTAATGAAAAATGTATCTAATCTATTTCATCACATACATTTTTGAAAAGTTTGAATCTTTCGTCGTAAGTTATAGGTGATTTGCTTGAGTGTACAAGCGTTACCACTTACATGTTTAAGAAAGATGTTTGAAAAAGATGATTGAATCTTTTAATTGTAAGCATTGGGTGTTTTGCTTGAGGGTACAAGCGTTACCACTTACGATTAAGAGATGTTTTTGTTTGAAAAGAGTTTGAAAAGTTTTTGATTGTATGTGATGTGATAGATGAGATACTTCTTCCATAGAGATGATAAACGTCTAAATCTCGAGGAGAAATTGATTGGATTAAGGGATGCTTTTAAGAAGCACGAAATTCTGGCAGCGGATCGTGATGTCACGAGAGAATGTTATGACACGATGTCGACACTATGTTAACGATTCACACGATGCATCTGACGATAAAGAACACAATAAGTTGTTCACCGGTTCGGTTCAACAAACCTACATCAGGGGCTACCAAGCCGAGGAGGAAATTCACTATTAGTAGAATTAATTCGAGGAATAAACCACCGTTTATCTCCTTCACTTAAAACCTACAATGCAACTTCAACCTAAGTCCTACTTAGATCGAGTACCCTCACTCCCCTCAATCACGCGGTGATATCAACCTATTGACTAATTGAATTGTGAAGACACACTTCAATAAAATATCTTGATCTTGCTTCAAAGCTTCAATCAAGAGACAAACACTCGTGCTTTAAAGCTTTGGTGATAAACTACCCTTCACAAATCCTAGTCAATGCACTTATCAATTGATAGTTTCTTGACTCACAAGAGAAACTAGAATTACACAATATCAACATTACTAATCCTAACGATTACACAAACCTGCTATCTCTTCAATACATTCAAAAGGCGACCTGTTGTAAGGTTGAATTCCTTTTATAGAAGCGATCCACGAAACTTCGATTTGGGCTTCCATAAAGATAGCTAGGGTTCACTTAATTTAATCCTAAAAACATGGTCTTTTCAACAACCAATTTAGGTTTAATTAAGATTAACCTAGCAACCACGTGAGCATGCTTTCTAATAACGAGAAAAACAATATTTAGCATTTCAACAAACTTCACGAAAAATCTAGGGAACAAGCAGTTCTGCGAGCAGATGTCTGCTGAATGTATAACATTATGACATCGTATTTTCTGAATTTCCGGCCTGACTTTAGCTTCGATTTGTCTTTTAACATCCTTAGCGGTAGGATTTATCTTCAATCTCGAATGTCATAACATCTATCATGACATTGCTAAATCTAGGTTTACCAAAATTAATGCCAACCTAAAAACACTAACAAACTCCCCTTTGGCACATTTTGGCTAAAACTACTTAACCTATCGAGTACATATCGTGAGAAGACAAACTAGTTCTAAGCTTAAATAAACTAGAACCTAGAGATAAGATAAATTCTACCCATACAAAAATTCCACAATTCCCAATTGCCCATACAAAATTTAAAAGCAGACCATACAATTCCCCAAAGTCCCATACTCTACATACAATTCCCCAAGTCCCATACTCATCACGGTAGTTCTTCTCCCCTTTTAGCCATAAAGGGCCAAAGGAAACCATACAATTGCCCAAACTTTTAATCAAGCATGCAGAAAAAAACAATACCGCAAGTATTCAAGGGTTACACATCATCAACACAATGATTATAATCATCCAAAAATAAAATCGAACAAGAAAAGAAGACAATTGTGATCAAACACAACGATAAATGGAAGCATCACAGCAACTTAATCAGTTGCTCTCCTTTGCTGAAGAGGCATCTTCATTGTTAGCAGCATCATCAGCAGCATCAGCATTACCAGAAGCTTGATCAGACTTTGCAGGTCCAGGAGCTTTCCTTTTCTTGGCCATTGGTGTTCTTTTGCATTTTGAGCGACCAACAAATTTAGCTCTATACTTCTTTGAAGAAGTTCCAATTCAGGTTATTTTCTCATCTTGAGAACCAGAAATACCACCCTTTGTTTTGGCAGGGAAATCAGCAAGAGTATCAGAGTCCACATGTGTTGCCTGGACGTGATCATCAGATGTCATAACATCCTTTGTGACATCTGGATCATCTGCTAAACTAGGGCTAGCAGGCCTTTGATTAAGGAGCGAAATTCGAGCGAGTGTGATTTTCGTCTAGGATTCTGGTGACTATCCTAGCAATGGCTCTTTCTACATACATGGTACCTTCCTATTTCTTATCTCAGGGGGAACAGATGAGGATGAGGCAGAAATCTTACCGATGGGCGATGAGTCTTGAATATTCATGCATCTTGATTAAAGTCGATTGCCATTGAGCGGCGAGGGAGACCTTCACAGGTTCAACATTCATGGGCTGATGCCTAATCTCGACCATGGTGGGAGATGAACGATCAGTCTTGGGATGAAGAGGATGAAGAAGACATATTTCTACGAGATATATTGAGGCCGACAAAGAATTTGAAAGTATCTTGTGGGTGGAGAGAAATGATACTTTCAATAAGAGAGGTTATTATATGGAGGTGTCTCTTGATATTCTTGAAACCTTTAAAAATAAGAGGAAATAAATAAATGACCCATTCATATTTATTTGAAATACAGTTTCTTCTCCTCTTTGTAAGCAATTTTAATTACTACAATTCCTCATATTGACAAATGCCAGTTTGCTCCTTAAATTCTCAAATTGACTAGCATCAAGAGCTTTAGTAAAAATGTCGACCGATTGCGATTCGGTGACTACATGGTCGGTTTAATCACTTTCTCCTCCACAAGGTCTCGATGAAGTGATGTCTTATGTCAATGTGCTTAGTCCTCTGTGTTGTATATGATTCTTTGAAATATTAATAGCACAGTTGTCACGGTACAATATCATGACATCTGTGTGACATTGTACTCGAGACATCGCTTCATCCGGACCATTTGAGAACAATTGCTACCGGTACTATGTATTCGGCTTGATGGTGGACAAGGACACAGTTTTGCTTCTTCTTGAACCAAGAAACAGATTGTTTCCCAGAAGAAGCATCCTCGAGGTACTTTTACATCATCAACTACCGGATCGGCATCGATAACCAGACAAAATGGGTTCACATCCATGGGAATACGAATACCATAACTGCAGGTTCCACTTACATACTTGATTCTTTTCACGGTTAATGTGACTCACTTTAGGTTCGACTTGGTATCTTGCACATACCCAACATGCAATGTCGGTCTGCTGGTGTTAGATACAACAAGCTCCTATCATGCTTCTATACAAACTTTGATCTACCTTTTCACCATTTGTGTCCTTGGATAACTTCACATGTGTGGGCGAGTCCTTTTATGGCATTCTCCATTCCAAACTTTTGACAATATTCCTTGCATATTTGCTCTGTGAAAGGAATGTTGAGTCTTCCATCTGTGTGACTTGCGGTCAAGAAAGTAGGTCAACTCTCCCATAAGACTCATTTCAAACTCAGCTTGCATTTGATTGGCAAAATGTTTCACCATTGAGTCTGACATTCCACCAAATACTATGTCATCCACATAAATTTGAGCAACCATTATCTTTCCTCCTTCATTCTTGACAAAGAGTTTTATCCAAGCCTCCTTTTACGTAGCCTTTATGCGTAAGGAACTTGGTTAGCCTTTCATACCAGGCCCTAGGAGCTTGCTTTAGTCCATATAGGGCTTTCCTTAATTTGTAGACATGATCAGGGAAACTTGGATCCACAAATCCTTTAGGTTGTTCTACATATACTTCTTCATTTAAGTAGCCATTTAGGAAGGCACTTTTCACATCCATCTGAAATAGTTTGAATTTGAATGCAAGCAACCCTAGAAGAAGCTGATTGATTCGGTCTAGCCGGTGCAAAAGTCTCATCAAAGTCAATCCCTTCAACCTGAGTGTAACCCTGAGCAACAAGTCTAGCTTTATTTCTGGTGACAGTCCCTTCTGCATCAGACTTGTTCTTGTAGATCCATTTTGTGCCAATGATGTTTGTTCCTTCTGGTCTAGGAACTAATTCCCATACTTCATGTTGCTTGAACTGGTTCAATTCATCTTGCATTGCTCGATCCGAATTCATCACTTAGAGCTTCTTTGACATTTTTTGGCTCTATCTTTGACACAAAGCAAGAGTTTGAGACAGTTTCTCTGGATCTTGTAACGACACCCTTGGTTGGATCCACAATGATGAGATCCTTTGGATGATCTTTCTGAATTCTGATGGAAGGATCTTTGTTAACTTCCTCTGGTTCAGATTTTGGAGGAGAAGGATCAGGTACATCTTCCTTATCAGGTACTTGAGGTGATGTCTCAAACCATGTCTCAACATCATATGGGACATTGTTTTCCTGATGATGATCATCAACAATGACATTAATAGACTCCATCATAACTGGGTTACGGGTTGAATACCTATATGCTCTGCTTTGTTAGTGGAGTATCCTAGAAAAATGCCTTCATCACTCTTAGAATCCATTTTTCTCCTTTGATCACGATATGTCAGAATATAGCATTTACTGCCAAATACATGGAAATATTTCACAGTTGGTTTTCTTCCCTTCCATAGTTCATACAGGGTGGAGGAAGATCCCTTTCTTAGGGTGACCCTGTTGTGAACATAGCAAGCTGTATTCATAGCTTCAGCCCAAAAATGAATAGGAAGTTTCTTAGCATGAATCATTGCTCTGGCAGATTCCTGTATGGTCCTATTCTTTCTTTCCACCACCCCATTTTGTTGGGGCGTTATAGGAGAAGAAAACTCATGATTAATTCCCTCGAGGGCGAATTCATCAAATTCTTGTTCTCAAACTCCTTTCCATGATCACTTCTTATTCTGACAATACAACTTTCCTTCTCTCTTTGAAGTCTTTTGCATAGCTCCTTAAAGACATCAAACACATCAGATTTTTCCTTGATGAAGTTTATCCAGGTAAATCTGGAGAAGTCATCCACAACAACATAGGCATATCTTTTTCCACCAAGGCTTCCAACCTGCATAGGCCCCATCAAATCCATATGAAGCAGCTCTAGCACTCTGGAAGTGGTCAGATGTCTAGACATTGGGTGTGACATTCTGGTTTGCTTTCGAACTTGACATTCACGGACTCTTCCTTCATCAATATGGAGTTTTGGTATCCCTCGTGACCTCCATAGTGATGATCTTTTCATCCCTCGAGATGGATGTCCAAGTTTTTGATGCCATAGCTTTACCTCCTTTTCATCCTTTTGTAGAGCACAGGAAGAGGTTGGTGTTCTCAAATTCCCACATGTAGCGGTTGTCCTTTGATCGACTCCTCTCATAACAACTTCTTGTTTATCATTGATTACAAGACATTCGGACTGGTGAAGTTGACTTTAAATCCCATATCACATAGGTGACTTATGCTTATGAGATTAGCGGTCAAGCCTTTTACCGACAACACTCCATTTAGATTTGGAACTCGAGGCGGTCAAGTTTCCAACACCTTTGATTTCTCCTTTAGCTCCATCTCCAAAAGTAACAAAATTTGGTAGAGTGAGGTTTGACATTATTGAGAAGGTTTTTATACCGGTCATATGCTTGGAACACCTTGTCAAAGTACCAATCTTCCTTGGCGGACACTCGAGAGAGGTGTGTGCTATCAATCTTCTGATCCTCTTCTTCCACTTTTAAGTGTAGGGTACTTTGATATTCTTAGGCTCAACATAGGGAGTCTAATTAGGGTACCCATGTAACCTATAGCGAAGGGTTTTGTGTCGAACCTTCCACAATGGTGACATCTCCATCTTTGAAACTTCTTTTCATGTTTCTCGATCATGATGTTGGCCCCAATGTTGTGACATCTGCTTTGACATTGGCCTATTAGGTCTGGTCTTCTTCTGTTATCGTAAATTTCTTTGCATCTACATGCCTGAGCAGGAAAATTTCATGTTTTCATTGTGACATCTGCTCTGGCTTTGGTTTCCATGCCTCTTCTTTTCTTGTCACTAACGGGTTCCTTTTCGATCACATATCCTAGACCATGCTTATTTCCGACATTTTGTCAAGTGAAGAATTTCTTCCGACTTATCGGTTCCATTGTCAACATCTTGACCGACTTAGTCATATGATCAAGCTTGGAATTCAACACTATAATCTCCTTGTTGAGATGACTTATAGTGTTGTATTTTCCTTCTTAGCTTCGACTTCACATTTACGCCTCCAACTTTTCAATCGACTTTTACATTTTCATTTTGTGACATACTTCACCACTTGATACACGGTTTCTTGTAAGTATCGACAAGTTCTTCAAAGGTCACTTCCTCATCACTAGAGTCATTATCGGGTTGCCACTTTCGGAAGATGCGTTGACAAGTTTGGTGATTTCTCTTGATATCACTACTTGATTCACCATCGGACCAAGTAACATTCATTCCTCTCTTTTGTTTCTTAAGAAAGGTAGGATATTCACTTTAATATGTCCAAATCCTTCACATCCATGACATTGGATTCTCGCCTTGACTTCCTTTTTCATCGACTTGGATCTTCTGCTGGTCATAAGATCGCTAATGTCGAGATGAAATGTCCTGACATTTGATCTTGACTTTGGATCAACCCTCTGATCGGTTTGTTGAACTGTCTTCCAAGCATGGCTATAGCTTGGATATCTTCTCTTCATCTTCCACCTTGCATCCTTCTTGATGTTGGATACAAGTGCTATGCTCTTGTTTTCTTCTCAGCAGTTTCACTTATTCCCATCTCAAAAGTCATAAGGGATCCAATAAGTTCTTCAACCTTCAAGATCTTGATGTCTTGCGCCTCCTCTATTGCGGTGACTTTCATTGCAAATCTCTTAGGGATCGAGAATCTTTCTCACGACTTCTCTTGACATCTTTTCACCAAGTGCTCACGAGGCATTGGCAATTTCCAAAATATTCATGTGAAATTCATGAATAGTCTCATCTTCCTTCATCTTCAAATTCTCAAATTTGGTAGTGAGCATCTGAAGTCTTGACATCTTCACCTTGGATGTCCCTCATGAGTAATTAGAGGTGTCCCAAACATCCTTGGCTAACTCACATTGATGGACGGTCGAGATGTTCTGTCAATACCATTGAGCAGCATTCAATGCTTTAGAGTTCCTAGAGCTAGCTCTTCTTCCTTTTGCTCCATTCCTCCTCGGGTTTCAAGACAATAGTCCCATCTTTCTCAAGCTTGGTGGGATGTTTCCATCCTTTATCGGTGACTCTCAAGCTTTAATGTCCGATCTTAAGAAGGCAACCATCACGAGGCTTCCGATAATCATAATTAGACCCATCCGAATAGGTGGTCTTCCTCCAAATCCTCCTTCTTTATCCATTACGCGAAACTATTATCCCTAGATCTCACGGAAATAACAAGCGGTGCTGCTCGATGCCAATTGAAATTCACGGCGGCGGATCGTGATGTCACGAGAGAATGTTATGACACGATGTCGACACTATGTTAACGATTCACCGATAAATCTGAAAGCGATAAAGAACACAATAAGTTGTTCACCGGTTCGGTTCAACAAACCTACATCTAGGCATGGCAGCGGGCGGGCGGGGGGGCGGTTTTATATTCCCCAAACCCGAATCCGGATAAATCCTCATTCCGCCCGATCCCGTCGGGGATGAATAATTGAACCCCAAACCCGTCCCAAATGGGTTTGGGGATCCCCGACCCAAACCCAAACCTAAAACTTGCCTTAACCCAAATCCTTCCCCGAACCCAAAAATCGCCCCAAACCCAAAACCCGCCCCAATTCTAACAAATATGAATTTATATTACAAAAGTAAAATACAATCTTAAAGAATTTCAAACATATATTTCAAATAATAAAAAATACAAACGAAAGTATTAATTCAGTAACCATACAATTAATATTTCAAATTAACAAAACCAAATAATCCAAAATATAAAAACTAAATAAAAAATACAAATTCATATTTCAAACTACCATCCAAACAAACACATAGTAAAAAGTATTCTACATTCCAAAATACCAACAAAACAACCACATTCTATAATAATAATAATAATAATAATAATATTAATAATAATAAACGGGGCGGGTTCGGGGACGGGTTCGGGGTGGGTACTACATTCCCCATTACCTGCCCCATCCCCATATTTTAAAATCGGGGAAAACCCAAACCCGAACCCAAACCCAGTCAAAGCGGGTTTTCCCCATCAAATTCGGGGCGGGTACCCGCGGGTATGGGTTATATTGCCATGTCTACCTACATCTGGGGGCTACCACGCCAGGGAGGAAATTCACTATTAGTAGAATTAATTCAGGAATAAACCACCAGTTTATCTCCTTCACTTAAAACCTACCCAATGCAACTTCACCTAAGTCCTACTTAGATCAGTACCCTCACTCCCCTCAATCACGGTGATATCAACCTATTGACTAATTGAATTGTGAAGACACGCTTCAATAAAATATCTTGATCTTGCTTCAAAGCTTCAATCAAGAGACAAACACTCGTGCTTTAAAGCTTTGAGTGATAAACTACCACAAAATCCTAGTCCATGCACTTATCAATTGATAGTTGCTTGACTCACAAGAAAACTAAATTACACAATATCAATGTTACTAATCCTAAGATCTTGATAACCGATTTTATATAGTATATTTGATTTAATTTTCATAAATAATGTTAGTATTTCTATTTAATTATTTCATTTTTTATTTCCATATTACGCTGGTATTTTTATTGTTTCAGGTATTTTATTTTAAATAAACAAATTGAGCAAAGTGAAGAAATTAAGAAGATTATTTAATTAATTGTGCAAGAAATGAAGAAAAGGGGTGTGCAAAGTAAAATAATGGATCAAAAGCCCAAAGCAAGCATCGGTCCAAAGCAACCAAGAAGCAAGGCCCACTGAAGCAAAACCCTAAAGGCCACGAGAAGAGAGTGAGGCGTCTCAACTCTCTCCTAAAAAGGAGGCGCCTCGGCCCAAATACCTAGAGGAAGGCGTCCGTCTCAACGTGCCTATATTTGTGGAGAAAAATCCGGAGACGACCGTCTCCTTAGTGGGCAGTTGGAATGAGATTTTTGAGAGAAAGCTACGTAAATTTAGGAACAAGTGGTTGCATCCTACCACTATAAAAGGACCTCTCCAGATCATAATTGAACACACCGATTCTCGACTTTATTTTCCAGTTTAGAATTTACCTTCCTGCATTTATTTTCCATTGTAATTCAGAATTCAGAAGTTATTTTCCAGCATTGTTCTAGTTTTCAAGCACTGTGGTTTAGATTCCTGTTGAAGAACCAAGATTCAATTCCAGCATTTATTTAATTCAGGTTTCTATTTACATTGCTTTCATTTATATAATTGTTTGCATGAGATATATTTATTTTGCCATGAATTTATTTATGAATGTTAAATCCTTTAATTTTTCATATACATTTTTATGAATATGTCTGGCTAAATTATTTAAATATCGGTATGTAATGAGTTAATTTGAAAGGTCCGGTACAAACTGGCTTGATTATATTTTATAAAATAAATACTTTTTTTGATTTAGTTATCTAATTTATTTTGTTAAAAAAGGTTTAGAAACCAACAGAGCGAAAGTTTGAGGTTAATAAACTGGCTAAGATTAGAAACCAATAGAGCGACAGTTTGAGGTTTAAAATCAGATAGTAGATTCTAGGTATTGTTTTTAAAGACTGCGAAAGCGTTTTAAAACCAATTAAATTTTATTTATTTTCAAAAAGTAATTTTAAAATCAGTGGGATAGCGAAAGCATACATTAGAGTTTAAAATTATAATCTACTTCAATAAATGACAGTTTGAGAATAGGTTTTAAATAAATACTTTTTCTGAAAAAGAAATTATTATCATTTTAGAAAATAAGCGTTGGAAAACCGGATTCTTTAGGATTAACGAAATACATACCGATATTAGCCTTATTATTATTTTAATTAAAATTTAGTTTTATTGCCCAAAATTCCCAATTTATTTATTTGATAGCTATAGCTTTACAGTAAGTTTAGATTACGATAGATCGATTTATAGTCTCGTGGGTTCGATATCTTTTAAAACTACGCGATAGGGTGTATACTTGCGGTCTCGATTAATTTAGGCGATAAAGTCGCGATCAAGTTTTGGCGCCGTTGCGGGACTATTCAAGTTGATATCGTAATTTTATTACAGTATAGACTATAACAACTATTTCTTTTCCCTCTTGTATGCCAAATACTCGCTCTCAAAGGCGCCTTTGCATATACCTATTCTGACGTCGGCGTTATCTTAGATTAAGAAGGCGAATTCAAGAGTATTTAGAACACAACAATCTTCCTTCAACCAAACTTCACGGCGTTGAAGAACTCAAGAAGATGGTGATATAGCGCTCCTGCTCCTCGTCCTCTTAAGGACTACTGTTTTCCTTCTCAAGCGAACCTCATAATAGCATTCTTGCTCTGCTATCGCTCGGCGATTTGATTGAAACCTTCGCTTCTTTCCGCCGTTCAGTGAACCGGTTTTGGAGCTCCTACGGCGACCGAATCTTCATCATCGGTGTTTGTGCGATGCGAGACAGTAAGCGAATGGTGTAAACCCAGAAGCGTCTGATTGCGCCTATTTCCTTTTTCTCTCGAGGAGCTCGCGCATGGCTCCAATCTCTTCCTTCAACTCAATCACCACATGGGATGAGTTGAAGAAAGTCTTCTTGGCTAGATATTTTCCTCCAAGCAAAGCGCTATGCTCGAGCCAACATCAATGGTTTCGAGACAAAGGACAATGAATCACTCTTTGAAGCTTGGGAGCGATATAAAGACATGCTTAGACTTTGCCCTCATCATGGTTTAGAAGAATGGTTAATCATTCACACGTTTTACAATGGTCTCTTGTACAATCGAGGTTGACTATAGGCCTGCGGTGGTGGCGCGCGATGAATAAACCATATCTTTGAAGCAAAATAACTTATCGAAAGCATGGCTCGAACCATTACCAATGGGGTATGGAGAGTTAGCGTGAAATCTCAAGCGAAAGGTGCCATGGTTGAAGTGAATAGTGCGGATCAAGTCAGCGCTAAAGTGGAAGCTCTCACTCAAAAGCTCGAAACTTACCTTTGCTCCCGACTCATTCTTGCAATTGCTCAAACTTGCGACTTATGTGGTATTCAATCACATCTTGCTCGAATGCCCACTTCTAACGGAGTTCCAGTTGAACAAGCAAATTACGTGCAGAATAATCCTTACACAACACATATAACCACAGGTGGAAGAATCATCCTAACTTTTCATACAAGAATAACAACGCGTTATATGCACAGGAGAAGCTCCTACACCACCGGTTATCCTAAGGCTATTCCAAATCATCCTAATAATGGTCCTAACACGTCTAATGCTCCTAGAGTCTAATTTGGAAGTCATGATAGAGCATTTCATAGCTACTCGAACCAAACCAATAATACTCGGACCGGACTAACAAGGATGTCCAAAATCGAATATACACATTAATGAGCAGTTAAGCAATTATCTAACAAGCTTGGCGCTTTAGCTACACACAATAAAATGTTAGAAACACAAATTTCTCAAGTAGCTCAACAACAAGCGATTTCTGCTCCTGCTGGTTCTTTTCTGGACAACCTCAACCTAATCCCAAAGGACATGCAAATCTTTGTTATCTTAAGAAGCGACGGAGTATGATGGACACATAGATCCTAGAAACAACAGCCCAGCTATGCAACAAAATTCTGTTAAACAAACTGAAACCCAAGATAAACCAGAAAAGGAAAATCAGAAAGATAATAGTGAAGATACCACACAAAAGGACGAACCTTATGTACCCCCACCACCTTACAAACCTCGTATTCCATACCCTCAAAGGTTAGTTAAAACTAAGGATGTGGGGCAATTCAAGAAATTCGTGGATCTTCTGAAGCAACTTAATGTTACAATTCCTTTTACCGAAGCTATAACTCAAATGCCCTCTTATGCTAAATTCCTTAAAGAGATTCTTTCCAATAAGAAAAAGCTAGAAGATAATGAAACTGTCATGCTTACTGCTGAATGTAGTGCAATTATTCAGGACACTGATGCCTCCTAAACTCAAAGATCCGGAAGTTTCTCTATTCCATGTGTAATTGGCAAATTTGTCATAGATAAAGCCTTATGTGATCTTGGAGCCGTATAAGTGTGATGCCGTTATCTATATGCAAGAAACTTGACATGGGAGAACTCAAGACCAACCAAAATGTCCGTTCAACTAGCGGATAGGTCAATTAAATATCCTGCAGGAGTTCTTGAGAATGTTCCATGCGCATTGGCCAATTCTATATACCGATTTCATTATCATGGACATAAGGGAGGATGAAGTTACCCCAATCATTCTTGGAAGGCCTTTCTTAGCCACAGGTGCAATTATAGATGTAAAGAGGAAAACTTACTTTTGAAGTAGGCGAAGAGAAAATCAATTTATCCTCTCTCAATTCTGAAAGCACCTACAATTGAAGATACTTGTTACTTCATGGATATCATCGATGAATGTAGAAAAGAAGTGAGCTTGAAAATAAAGACAATCTCGATGAAAATCGGTAGTAATCTAAGTGAATGCTTAGCTATAGCTGATCCTACACAAAATTTAAGAAAACCATCTCTAGAACTCAAAACACTTCCTAAAAATCTACGGTATGAATTCCTAGATTCGAACTCGAGCGACCGTGATAGTCAGCGAGATCTTGGCGAAAAGCGAAAAACTTTTACAAATTCAGAGAAAATATCCAACTTCTTTAGGATATAACATCACTAATCTTAAAGGAATAAGTCCCTCTATCTGTATGCATCGCATTATGCTAGAAGAAGATTGTAAAACTTCAAGAGAACACGGAGGAGACTAAACCCGATTATGGCGAGGATGTGAAAAAGGAAGTAATGAAGTTGTTAGAAGCGAATCATATATCCTATATCGATAGCAAATGGGTTAGCCATGCATGTTGTACCTAAGAAAGGAGGTGTCACGATGAGTCGAAAATGAGAAGGAGAAATCATAACTAAAAGAGTCGAATCTGGATGGAGAATGTGCATCGATTATCGAAAACTTAACAAAGCCACCAGAAAAGATCATTTCCCTTTACCATTTATTGATCAGATGTTGGAGCGCTTAGCTAGACACTCTCATTTCTGTTTCTTAGACGGGTATTCAGGTTTCTTTCAGATACCTATTCATCCTGATGACCAAGAGAAAACAACTTTCACATGCCCATTTGGAACCTTTGCTTATAGAAGAATGCCATTTGGTTTATGCAATGCTCCTGCAACTTTTCGAGAGATGTATGATGGCAATATTTCTGATTTTCGGACAATATTATGGAAGTCTTCATGGACGATTTTTCCGTTTGTGGACAAAGCTTTGAAGAATGCTTAGAAAATTTAGAAAGGGTATTAGAACGTTGTGTGAAGGTTAATCTAGTGCTTAATTGGGAGAAATGCCATTTTATGGTACAAGAAGGAATTGTTTTAGGACACATTATATCCAAAGAGGAATTGAAGTCGATTACGCTAAAATCGAAGTTATTGAGAACCTTGACCTCAAAAACCGTTAGAAATCCGAAGCTTTTGGGACACGCCGGTTTTATCGACGTTTCATTAAAGATTTCTCTAAGATAACTAAACCCTAAGCGAGCTATTAATGAAAGGCTGAGTTCATCTTGACGAAAAATGTTTAGAAGCGTTTGAGACACTTAAGAAAGCATTAATTTACGCCTATCATGCAAACTCAGTTGGAATGAACCTTTTGAAATAATGTGTGACGCAAGTGACTATGCCGTAGGGCTGTTTTAGGACAGCGAAAGGATAAAAGACTCCACGTCATATATTATGCAAGCGAACTACGGACGAGCGCAAATGAATTATGCTACAGAGAAAGAATTCTTAGCGATCTTCGCATTAGACAAGTTCCGTTCCTACTTAGTAGGATCCAAAATTATCATATACAGATCATGCTATTAGATATCTAGACTAAATCTAGACTGAGATGGATATTCTTGCTGCAAGAATTTGATTTAGAAATCAAAGATAAGAAGAAAGCGAAAATGTAGTAGCGGATCATCTCTCTAGACTAGAAAATCTTAAACATGAACAAGTGCCGATTGATGATGAATTCGTATGATAAGCGATTGCCCACTTGGAAGACACAGAACCAGATAAACTCATGGAAACCACCTTAGCTATTTCCTCTGTGCCTTGGTATGCTGATTTCGTGAATTACCTCGCTGCAGGCGTTCTACCACCTGAACTTACCTATCAACAGAAGAAGAAATTCTTCCATGATCTTAAACAATATTATTGGGATGAACCTTTACTTTTCAAGAGAGGTCCCGATGGAATTTTCCGCCGATGTGTGCCAGAAGAAGAAATTGAAAACATTATAACACACTGTCATTCTGCACCTTACGGAGGACATGCTAGTACATCCAAAACATGTGCAAAGATCTTACAATCCGGCCTCTATTGGCCTACTTTATGGAAAGACGTACATGCCACCATCTTAAAATGCGACGGTGTCAGCGCGTAATATATCTAGACGTGACGAAATGCCACAAAAAGGCATTTTAGAAGTCGAAATCTTTGATGTGTGGGGGATAGACTTCATGGGACCCTTTCCATCTTCATCCGGTAACAAGTATATACTCGTGGCTGTGGATTATGTTTCAAAGTGGATAGAAGCTATAGCTTCTCCAACAAACGACACCAGTGGTACTTAAGCTATTCAAGAACATAATTTTCCCTAGGTTGGTGTACCCGACTCGTTATAAGCGACGGTGGATCTCATTTCATTTCCAAAATCTTTGAAAAATTATTGGGAAAATATGGAGTTCGACATCGCATAGCTACACCTTACCACCCTCAAACTAGCGGACAAGTTGAAGTTTCAAATCGCGAGATAAAACAAATCCTTGAAAAAACTGTCGCTACGTCCAGAAAGGATTGGTCCTTTAAACTTCATGAAGCTTTATGGGCATATAGAACGCCTATAAAACTCCCATCTACTACTCCTTTCAAGCTTATTTATGGAAAGTCATGCCATCTCCCGGTTGAGTTAGAACACAAGGCTTATTGGGCCATTAAGAATCGAACTTAAGTTATCTTATTTGGAAGGCGTATCACGGATATTAATGAATTGGAAGAACTTAGGCAGGATGCGTCTGGCTAGGATTTACAAAGGCGCACAAAGAAATGGCACGATAAGCGTATATCTAGGAAGAATTTTAATATAGGTGACTACGTGTTACTTTTTAACTCACGATTAAAATTATTTCACGGAAATTACGATCTAGGTAGTTTTTGAAATTACTCGTGTTTATCCAAGTGGTGCAATAGAGATTAAGGGACCTTGATTGAACCGTTTATAGTAAGCGGGCAGCGTTTAAAACATTACCATCTTACGAAATCGAGGAAATTCTCAAACGATAAATCTAGACGAGCCACACGCTCGATTAGAAGCCTAGTCTTTAGTTTTATTTGTCGAGCTTACGACATAAAACAAAGCGCTTTGTGGGAGACAACCCACCGTATTTTTATTTCTTTCTTTTTATTTTATTTCTTTATTCTATATATCTATTTCTTTTCTTTATCTATTCATTATATTTCTATTCTCTGTCTTATATTCTATATCTCTCTTCTTATCGGCATTCGGCCAATGCTGATTTTTCTTTTTTCTTTTCTTCTCCTCAGGATACTTCTAGCTACTTATTTCTCTATGTCCACTATGTCTCGTGTTGATGATATGCCAGTTAGTTTCAGAGGAAGAAATCAGCGCACCAAATATGGAGTTTTATCCGATCGTGAGATGTTACCCACTACCTACTTTCATTATGGTGCTATGAATGCTCTTGGTATTCGTGACAGTGTGCTTTTTCTGTTGAATCAGATCGGGTGGGATAATTCACGCCTGATGACTTGCTATGCCACTTATCGAAACCTCACTTTGGAATTCCTCAGCTCTTTAGCTTATTTTCCTACTCAAGGGATAGCGTTACGCCGTGGGCTTATTATTTTCAGACTTTTTGGCTTCACCTTCAAGTTTACCCATAAGGAATTGGCTGATCTTCTTGGTTTTCCTAGTGGTTTAGGAGTTTATACTGAAACTCGGGAGGAGTATCTTGGATTTAGAGATCTTGACTATTTTGGGGATCTATTTCGGAATCCTTAACCACAGCCGAGGACTTTGTCTCAGAGAATATCCATAACCCGGCCTTCAGGTATTTCCATAAGATTCTGGCCCATACCATTTTTGGAAAACCCCAGAATGTAACTACTGTTTCTAAGGATGAGCTTTTTATCATGTTTTGTGCTTAAAACCGTCCAGTTAATCACGATCCCTTATACGCTCCGTACCTTTGTGAATCTCATTGATACTGATCATGCACCCATTCGGATGGGAGGTCTCGTTACTATGATTGCAAATGTTGTTGGACTTCGACGACCCTTTAGGCATCTGAATGCTTTTACTGGTGTTACTTGCATGACCATAGAGTTCTGTTTCAACACTGGTATGATTGGTGATCTTGGCCCGACTCGGTTTACCTTGTTGATCAATGGTCAAGTTATGCCTTGCCCAACCACCTACAAGTGTGCATAACAAAGCCAATTGGCTTTATGGTCTTGATCGACATCCTTCTCATAAGCACTCACGAGATTCCATGAGACTTTGAGGTTTTAGAGGACGCTGCGGCAGATCCATCTGTTCTGCACGCTTCCACCAGTCCCTCTGCTGCTCCTGACACCGTGATGCATGAGATTCCTCCTGTTGATTATGCCACTGCCATACACGCTCTCCAGGTGGAGCATCAGGCTTTGAGAGACGAGTTCACTAATCTGCGAGCTGACTTCTTTGGTTTTATGGATATAGTTTCTGCGCAGTTTCAAGAAGTTCTCTCTTATTTTCATTCTTCCTCTGCTCCTAAGGCAGGACCTTCTAGTGGCTAGAATTCTTAAGTAGTTCGTTTTATTTAGCTTAGTTTAGTTTGATTTTATTAGGAAATGCAATGTTTTCGTCATGTTCTTTTGTTTTACTTTCCAAAAACTTGATTCTTTAATTGTAAGCAACTTTGATCTCCATTCTAATGCAATTCATGTTATCTTTTATTATTATAATGTTGCAGTATAATATATTACATCATATCAGAATATTATATTATTATTATTATTACTGTTGCATTTTTTTTCTTTAATTGCATTCTTATTGTTGCTACATATTTACTAGCTCCTGTGTAATCCGTGCCCTCCCACTCTATCTTGCATGTGGGATGTCCCAAGTATACCTTGCGTGCTCTCCTTCATTCCCACGCGTGCTGGCTTGTTTCCTATGTATGGAGACGCACGCCTCTGCCAAACCCACAGACTGGAGACGCACGCCTCCAGCTGTCCCACGCCATGCAACCTTGAGACGCCCGCCTCCCTTTTTCCTCGTGCCTTTGAGACGGTCGCCTCTGCATGCTTGTTTCGTGCAGAGCAAAAGTTGGTCTCCTCTGGCATTTACTTGTCTTGTCCGTTTCTTTTCTCCACTTCCCACACTTCAATTCCATTCAAACACTATTTACTATACTATTAACAATAATATTCATTCCATTTCCCACCATCAATTCAAATTCAAACTTTCCCTCTCACTTTCCAACATCATATTATTATAATTTATACCTCTTAAACTCTACCTACACTATAAATACCCTTCATTCTTCTTTCTAATTTCACAACATCTCTACCATTTTTCTCTCATACACTCATATTTTCTACCTTTTCCCTTCTTCCACCCATATCCATCTATGGCTCCACGAAACAACCAAAGACAAGTTAAGCCCGACCGACCACCACCCGACCTATCCAATATCATTTTCCGAGATGACGTGACCAACAACAACAAAAATATAAAAATTCTATACCGTTCGATCGTCCCTACGAAATCGTCGATTCAATTGTTTGGATAATTTAGGAATGGAGGATAGCGTCATATTCTTGCTCACTAATACCGGTTTACTCGATGCGTACACAAACCCGTATCCTACCTTTGAACCCCTCATGCTTGAGTTTCTTAGTTCCTTCTCTTACACACACACATCGGCGACCCTTACACAACCGCCAATTTCCGCATGTTCAACCACGAGTACTCTCTCGACCAAGAAAGAGTCGCCGAACTCTTATCTTTCACTCGCGGCGAGCATGTTCATTACAAGCCTTTTGACGACGACAATGATCTTTCTTGGGATCAAGTCGGTTTCTCCTTATGGAATGATCTAACTGGTCAAACCACGGAAAGCTGGCGCGATCTCTATGCTTCTCAAATACATAACCCTGCATTAAGGTATTTTCACCGCGTTCTTGCTAACACCATCTTTGGTCGGACCAATAATCACAAGGTCAACCAAAATGAGTTGTTCATCATTTTCTGTGCCCTTAATGGTCAGGCTGTCAATGTCGCTCCTTTTATGCTCAGCCACATCCACTCATGCGTGAATGCCGCAGGTACTAATCCTTTTGTCTTTGGTGGCATCATAACCTCTCTCGCTTATGCTTTAGGCCTTTTCGACGAATTGTTGATTTTATCACAATTTATGATGCCGGGTACTTTACTTGATATAATCTATTGCCGAGATTCCCACATAATCTCTCCAAGACAGGATGGCCGGTTTACATTAGTGATAAATCGTCGTCAAATTCCAGATTTTGTGTTGCCTTGTCCGAATCGTGCAGCGTCGCATCCGCAATTGGCGTTATGCTCTTGATGCACTGCTGCCCAACAACGGATAATCCGCTGCAAATTTCGCGCTATGCGAGCTCATATGCTTCGTCAAGATCGGTTGTTCAGCGCCATGCAACAAACACGGTGAGACTAACCGTCTCATGCAAAAATGCGACGAACACCAAGAATATGCTTTTCGCCATGATCGTAACCTCGAATCATTGCAAGCTCGCATAGCGGATGCACTTCATCTTAATGATTCGATTACGGACGTCAACGACCGCGTCTGAGGACGAAGAACAAGAGGTCAAGATTCTCGTAGCAGTGAACACCTTTCTCCATCCGATTTCCCTTTGTTTTTATCGCAATGAGGACATTGCTCCTTTTAAGTATAGGGGAGTCGGATCATTTATTTCCTTCATTTACTTTCCTTTGCTCTCTTTATGGTATTTTCCTTTTATTTCTTTTCTTGTAATGCAAATTTCAATTCAATAAATACATATTTATGCAAATTTTTAATCTTTTATATTATGCAAAAATTTGTGCTTACTCGAATTCCTCCTATTTCTTGAGCCATAACAAAAAAATAAAATAAATATATATATATATATATATATATATATATATATATATATATATATATAAAACAATTTTAAAACGCATTTATAAACATTATTCAACTAGTATTAGGGTTGCTTATTATAAATTAAAATTTGAGCAACTTAGCAAAATTATTATCGTCTAACACTTTAAAACCCCAATATGTTAGATCGATTTAAGTACTTATTATACCAAAACCTTTAAAACTTAGTTTTAGATTAGCCCCAAGTAGTTTATTAAGCAGTCGGCACCGCCATAAGACACAAACTACGTGGAGAACCGATGAATATAAGTGATTGATCAAATATCTTTAAGAAAATTGCTTTTATTTAAGATGCACTTACTAAGTTAGATGGTCCTTACGGATCGTTTAATCCAAAAGTTCTTGAAAATATGAATTTTATGCAAAATAATCCATTAATAAATTGGTTCGTGGTCCCAGTGCTGAACTTGGTAGGGCACGGTTCGATCCCCATAATTTTAATTGGAAAGAAGGAGTACCAAATATTTTATTACGGAACTCTGGTGGCTTACTAAGATCAAATTCACTAACGGTTACTCCACTATGTGCGTGTGCGGTAATGGGCTTAATGTGATTGCACTAGAATGAAAGCGGGTGAAATAAAACATAGTATTAGGTTGAAGCTATAATGACATGACTTGAATTGGTGCATAGATGGGGTTGTCTAGTGTTTCTCACGGTAACTTTGGTGTTTAAGTTCAACTTTAATTTTCGATGAAAATCAATCGCACGATACAAAGTGATATATGTTGTTATATTTGTGTTTAAGCGTGCTTCAAATATTTTCATTTTACTTTTTGCTTGAGGACAAGCAATGGTTCAAGTATAGGGGAGTTTGATAACACGATTTTATATAGTATATTTGATTTAATTTTCATAAATAATGTTAGTATTTCTATTTAATTATTTCATTTTTTATTTCCATATTACGCTGGTATTTTTATTGTTTCAGGTATTTTATTTTAAATAAACAAATTGAGCAAAGTGAAGAAATTAAGAAGATTATTTAATTAATTGTGCAAGAAATGAAGAAAAGGGGTGTGCAAAGTAAAATAATGGATCAAAAGCCCAAAGCAAGCAACAGTCCAAAGCAACCAAGAAGCAAGGCCCACACGAAGCAAAACCCTAAAGGCCACGCAGAAGAGTGAGACGCACGTCTCAACTCTCTCCTAAAAAGGAGGCGCCCGCCTCGGCCCAAATACCTAGAGGAAGGCGTCCGTCTCAACGTGCCTATATTTGTGGAGAAAAATCCGGAGACGACCGTCTCCTTAGTGGGCAGTTGGAATGAGATTTTTGAGAGAAAGCTACGTAAATTTAGGAACAAGTGGTTGCATCCTACCACTATAAAAGGACCTCTCCAGATCATAATTGAACACACCGATTCTCAGCTTTATTTTCCCAGTTTTAGAATTTACCTTCCTGCATTTATTTTCCATTGTAATTCAGAATTCAGAAGTTATTTTTCCAGCATTGTTCTAGTTTTCAAGCACTGTGGTTTAGATTCCTGTTGAAGAACCAAGATTCAATTCCAGCATTTATTTAATTCAGATTTCTATTTACATTGCTTTCATTTATATAATTGTTTGCATGAGATATATTTATTTTGCCATGAATTTATTTATGAATGTTAAATCCTTTAATTTTTTCATGTCTGTTTTTATGAATATGTCTGGCTAAATTATTTAAATATCGGTATGTAATGAGTTAATTTGAAAGGTCCGGTACAAACTGGCTTGATTATATTTTATAAAATAAATACTTTTTCTGATTTAGTTATCTAATTTATTTTGTTAAAAAAGGTTTAGAAACCAACAGAGCGAAAGTTTGAGGTTAATAAACTGGCTAAGATTAGAAACCAATAGAGCGACAGTTTGAGGTTTAAAATCAGATAGTAGATTCTAGGTATTGTTTTTAAAGACTGCGATAGCGTTTTAAAACCAATTAAATTTTATTTATTTTCAAAAAGTAATTTTAAAATCAGTGGGATAGCGAAAGCATACATTAGAGTTTAAAATTATAATCTACTTCAATAGAGCGACAGTTTGAGAATAGGTTTTTAAATAAATACTTTTTGCTGAAAAAGAAATTATTATCATTTTCTGAAAATAAGCCAGTGGAAAACCGGATTCTTTAGGATTAACGAAATACATACCGATATTCGCCTTATTATTATTTTAATTAAAATTTAGTTTTATTGCCCAAAAATTCCCCAATTTATTTATTTGATAGCTATAGCTTTACACAGTAAGTTTAGATTACGATAGATCGATTTATAGTCTCTGTGGGTTCGATATCTTTTAAAACTACGCGATAGGGCTGTATACTTGCAGTCTCCCGATTAATTTAGACGATAAAGTCGCGATCAAGTACACAAACACAAGCTGCTATCTCTTCAATACATTCAAAAGGGCGCAGCACAGTTGTAAGGGTTGAATTCCTTTTATAGAAGATCCACGAAACTTGGTTTGGGCTTCCATAAAGATAGCTAGGGTTCACTTAATTTAATCCTAAAAACATGGTCTTTTCAACAACCATTTAGGTTTAATTAAGATTAACCTAGCAGCCACGTGAGCATGCTTTCTAATAACAGAAAAACAATATTTAGCGACTCAACAAACTTCCGAAAAATCTCGGAACAAAGCAGTTATGAGCAGAATGTCACCTGAATGTCATAACATCATTATGACATCATTATTTTCGCAAATTTCCAGCACAACTTTAGCTTCGATTCGAGCTATCTTTTAACATCCTTAGCAGGTAGGATTTATCTTCAATCTCTGAATGTCATGACATCTATCATGACATTGCTAAAGCCTAGTTTTACCAAAATTAATGCCAACCTAAAAACACTAACAAAGCCAATGGGTCCTTGTATTGTAAGCCCAAGAGGAGGCATTCCGAGGGTCATCGAGGGTCCTTGTATGAAGCTCAAGAGGAAGCTATAGGCAATGGCTGGCTTTGGATTTAAAAGGGATTTCATCGAGAAACCATCCTTTTAGGATTAAGAGCAATTTCACTGGGAAATTATACTCTTTGGGTTATATCCTAGCGCGGGTGATTCTTTGTATTGGAAGCCCAATAGGAGGCTGTTAAGAGATTTCCTGGTCTCTTTCTTTGTATGATGCCCAAGAGAAGGCTAAACTCAATGAGGAGTTCTTTTGAATGAAGCCCAAGAGGAAGCTGACTCAACAGGGGAGTGTTGTCTTATATGAAGCCCAAGCGGAGGCTAAACTCAGATGAATGAGTTTTCTTATATGAAGCCTAAGAGGAGGCTGAACTCAGATGAAATGAGTTACCTTGTACAAAGCCCAAGAGGAGGCTAAACTCAGATGAATGAGTTTTCTTATATGAAGCCTAAGAGGAGGCTGAACTCATATGAAATGAGTTACCTTGTACAAAGCCCAAGAGGAGGCTAATACTGTGGGGAACCTACTGGTTAGACTAGTTGTCATGTTATAACTAGACAGTTATATAAACAAGTGTGTGTTTGATATGTATTCACAGGAGTTTATGAAGGAAGTATAAACAAATGCATGTAAAGTTTATTTACAAGAGTTTATGAAGTAAATTTAAACAAGTGTCTGTGAAAAGAACGTTTAAAACGAACGATTATTTATGTACAGGAGGATGTGGATGTACATAGGAGGGTTGGGACTTACACCATAAGGGAGGCCCATTGGTTTAAAAGCAGTTTCACCGGGAATAATGCTCCTTTCAATACCAATGGTATTCAGTGTATATACAAACGAAACGGAAACAAACGATCGAAGTTTGTCTGTATTTGAGTATTTACAGAAGTATCTATATTATGTACAAGTAAAATAGATGTGTACATATAAGAATTGGTTATGTACAAGGAAATAATTATGTACATAAAAGAATATTGGGACTTACACCGTTAGGGAGGCCCATGATCGATTAAGAAATTCGAGAGGAAACGAATTCGGTTT
The DNA here is from genome assembly GCA_021764765.1 of Vicia sativa. Classification (NCBI taxonomy): domain Eukaryota; kingdom Viridiplantae; phylum Streptophyta; class Magnoliopsida; order Fabales; family Fabaceae; genus Vicia; species Vicia sativa. The sequence continues at coordinate 67,074,964 of CM038793.1, forward strand.
TATCGTTTAAATCGGATCGATCATGGAAAAAAAATGTAAGTTTGATGAAAACTTTTGAAGAACGATCTTGAAAGTGTTTTTGAAAAGTGAAATATACTTACAAGAAGTTTTGAAAAGAATCGGGCTTCGAAAGTTTGAAAAAAATCACCTTTAAAGGTGTTTTGAAAAGCACTCAAAAGTACCGTTTTCAGCTCGATAAAAATATAATCGGATGAAAGTTTTTGTGAAAATTTTTGACACTATCTTAAAATAGATACATTAATTGACAAGTGTACAAAAAATCACCTCAAAATGACGAGTTTTGATTGGGTTTTGAAAAAGTCAAAGTTTGTAAAAAAATATGAAAAAATTACAAAGTTTGGTAAAAAAAATGGTCCCAAGGCTGTTTGAACCCGGGACCTCAAGGCAAGGCAAGGTAAAAATAACTTAAGAGTGAGCTGGCAACCGCTGGGGCGGCAATACATCCGTGTATTGAAGTCAAACAATGAAATTATATTTTAAAAGGATATTTGAATTTGAAAAAAACGCGCGCAGTGTTCATCTTCCTCCTCCAATCTTCATTCAATCCTAAATCCTTCGTTTCTTGATGAAATCAAAAGATGTAAACATCAAACTTAATCGTTTTTAGCTCAGGAACATGATGATGTCCTTCAATTTCATTTATTTTAAGCCTAACATGATTAAATTTCTCAAGAACACGAAGAACCCTAAAACTGAAAATCCTAATTAAAATCGTGTATGGTGAATGATTTTGTCAATTGATTGAGGGTTATTGATCGTTGATAGTGCAGATACAAAACGGCCAAGAGTTTTTTTGACTGGAATCAAAGAATCATAGAGTTTGAAGTTCGTGTTCTTACCTGTTCAAGCTGAGATCGAATTTGATGATGGAGTGTTTCCAGTTGTGATTTTATGATTCCTTTAGCACCAACGGCCTTCAAGGAATGTGTGATGAAGGTTTGCTCACTCTGAAATTGCTTGAATTGTTCTGACCAAGTCCACCTGCATATGGTTCAAATTAAAACTCGAATTTTATGTTAGAGCTGTTACAGGTTGAAGTTAATGGTCTGCATCATCCATATGGAGTATGTTGATGATGTTTGAGTGAAAAAATTACAACTTGCTCGAGCCAAACATGGAATTCGACAGTTAAGGCAGTTTTGGGCAAGCTTGGAAGTGTGAAATACAAATCTGGCTTCTAGCTATTCTTAGATTGATTTTAAGTTTCAAACTAGTTCTATTAGATGTTTATGATATGTTAGACACCAAATATCTCATGTTTCTTCACAAATTTTCAAAAATGCAAGATTTCTCAAATTACACTATGTTGCTTGAATTTTAAGAAAGAAGAGAGAAAGCATGTTCTTGCATAGCTTTGGTGTGGTTTGAATTGGCCAACATGACCTCTATTTATAGGTCACAAGTTCTGAAAGATAAGGGAAGGAAAATGGCTTTGGTATTTACAAGTTGCCTTAGAGGGCAAGGAAGTCATTTTTGCATTAAATGCAAAAGGAAGCTTCCTTTTAACCATGGTTAATTTTTCAACTTGATCTTATCCCATCATAATTACTCTCCATCTTATTCTTTATCAGCTCTAACTCATTTTGCAAGGTGGCATGGCTTCTAGAAGAAGAAACTCAAAAATGACCTATAATCTTGAACTTTGTACTTGAAAATCAAGGAATTTGGAGCTCTATGTTTCAAAATCAAAAGTATAGCTAGACTCCATGGATTTGAGAGTTCTTGGACATTTTGGAAAGCTTGTTTCAAGGGCTACAACTTTCATGTTTTGAGTTTTTTCCAATTCAAAGTGGAACTATGTGAAAAAATGCCATGAAGTTTGGAAAAAGTGTGAAATTTTAACACTTGAAAAATTTTCTAAGTGTTGAAAATTTTGACTTTTTGTTGACTTTTCCAAATTTCTTGATTTTTTATGATCATGATGGATCATTTGAAGTATTTTGATGATTGAAAAAGTTTTATCTTGAAAAAGTTGACCAAAAGTCAAAGTTTGACTTTTCAGTGCAGATGAAATTTCATCAAATGATTCAGAAATTGACTGATGAATTCTGTGAACTTCTGTGATGTTTTGAATCCAGAAATTAGGTCAACATGTTGTATCTAAGATATGAAGATCAATCTCTAATCAAAAAAGTCATTCATTGATCAGAAAATCAATGATTGCTCATCCTCGACAAAAACCCTAATTGGTCGATCCTCGATAGATCATGAGGAAAATTTTGATATCTGAAGATCAGAGGTTGATGGTTTGATCAAGATAGATCAAATGAAGTGAATGAAACTCAAACCCTAATTGATTTCCTCTTGAATCAGATGAAAATTTTGTGAAACCCTAATTTTGACTTGTGAAATCCACACCCGATTAATTTTGTTCTGGACCTGTTAAAGATGTAATGATGAAAATATGAGGTGGTATATTAGGTCAAAAATTGGGGTATGACAGATGCCCCTATTTAAGTTTCTTTAACCTGAGATATGAAGATGAAGATCTTCGTTTTGATAGGTGTGAAGAGACTTAAATATCGAAATCAAAATTTTGGACCTAAAATACCAAAATGCGGATGATGCAAAATGATTGCAAAAAGATTCACCCAGAAGATATCAAAGAAATGACATGGTGGGGGAACATTTGTGAGGATGACTCGATCTGTCTAAGAAAAGAGAATCATGTTTGTTGGGAAACAAGTAATATGTTTCACTGGGAAAATAGATTCACAAAACATGTGAATATCTGTTTCGCTTTGGAAACAGAGAGATTACCTTCTGTCAGCCTTGTGACAATGTTTAAGGTAAATGAAAATGATATTACCAATTATCATCCTTGTGATAGTTTATGGTAATGAGCCTCGAAGATATTACCAATTATCAGTGAAGTGATAACTATAACAAGGTAAATCTTGAGACATATTACTGAGTATTCAGCCTTGTGAATAACAGTCAATGATGAAAACAGATCTCAAATGAGTTTCTATTTTCACAAATACAATCTTGTCGGGGATCTCTCTCTTGAGAAGATGCGGGCATTTTGATTGAAAAGACACAGGTTTTCTTTTTAGACAGAAAGACAACTGTGGAGATTCTTGAACTGTCATGATTTGATCTTGCTGAGAAGAATAATTGTTATATGACAAGTTTCAAGATGAAAAGCAAATAAGCGGCTCGGATGATGAGGCTATTGCTTATTGTTTTGTTGGTTAGAGACAAGGTTCTATCCAGGAATGAACTGGAAAGAAAAGGTCAACCAAGACGTTGTTCCTGATGAGGAATAATATCAGCTGGGGAATAAGAGAGAAGAAATGTATTTCTCTACTTGGGGATAATCTGCTGGAGAGATGACACACATATCTGAGTACATGTAATCTAAACCAGTGATATGGAAACAATCATTGAGGAATGCAGGAATGCATTAATGATGTTATTATGTATGAATGATGAATGTTATGAATGTCATATGCATGCCGACGATACTTGACAAGACAATAAAGAGGTATTTGGGAAAAGGACCACGTCACAGTTCAAACAAATACTCGGTAAAATTTGCAGCAATGGCGTAGATGTTACTGATGAAGGATCTGAGTTGCATGCTTTAAACTTTCCGAAAAAGGCATTTCATTGGCAACCTTATTGGTAATTCTTTTTGGATAAGAATACCGTCTTTTGATGATCTCTGCTGAGGAGAAGATGACTTGTGTAGCAGTTGTTCTATCTTCTTGAGAGCGAAACACTTGTGGAGAAAACTATTAAAGTTCTTTCCGTGTTCACAGGTCAAAGGAAAATTTGCTTTTATTTCAAAAATTTGAAGTAAAAATTCATTTAAAACCTTTTTAGTTTCAAAAAGTGATTTCCACAATAAAAGCGTTATTTAGCAAAACAAAATAAGGTAAGAATCGCAAACAAACAGCACCAGGCTCAAATTTTATTGATAGAATGGTAATCAGCCAAAGGCGTGATTCCCTGAACTATTTACAAAAGTTGGAAATGATAATTTATTGGGAAAAGGCTACATTGAAAGCAATAACCACTATTATCCCTAACAACTTTGAATTCCAACTGTGCTTGTTGCTTCAGAAGAGTTGATTGAAGATCCGTTGATGGAAGATTCTTCAGATTGACGAAGTACGGACTGGTTGCAGTTACTTTGTCATCATTTTGTATCCTTATTTTTGCCTAGATTGCCTTTTCAGGTTTTCAATCTATCAGGATAATTTCTGTTTATTGTCTCTAATTTTTGCCTGGACCGCCCTTTTAGGTTTTCAGTCCACCGAGACGCTCATTTTTGCCTAAGCCGCCCTTTTCGGGTTTTCGACTTACCGAGCTGTTCTTTTGTTTTTTAGACAAAGTATTTCTTGACTGCATCAACATTCACAGGATGCGGGAGTTCATCACCGTCCATGGTTGTGAGAGTCATAGCACCGCCAGAAAAGCTTCTTTTGACGATGTATGGGCCTTCGTAATTAGGAGTCCATTTGCCCCTAGAATCTGGTTGAAAAGACAGAATCTTTTTATGCACGAGGTCGCCTTCTCGGAATTCATGAGGTCGGACCTTTTTGTCGAAAGCTTTCTTCATTCTTCTTTGATATAGTTGTCCATGACACAGAGCGGTCAGGCGCTTTTCTTCAATTAAGTTCAACTGGTCGTATCTGCTTTGACACCATTCGGCCTCAGATAATTTAGTTTCCATGAGAACTCTCATTGACGGAATCTCAACTTCTACGGGGAGCACTGCTTTCATGCCGTATACTAGAGAAAAAGGAGTTGCCCCTGTTGAAGTGCGTACTGAAGTACGATACCCATGTAGAGCAAATGGCAGCATTTCGTGCCAGTCTTTGTAAGTGATGACCATCTTTTGGACGATCTTCTTGATGTTCTTGTTGGCTGCTTCAACGACGCCGTTCATCTTTGGCCGGTAAGGAGATGACTTATGATGCTCGATCTTGAATTCCTCACACAGTTCTTTCATCATTTTGTTGTTCAAGTTTGATCCATTGTCTGTAATGATCTTGCTCGGAACTCCATATCGGCAAATGATGTTGTTCTTGATGAACCTCACAACCACATGTCTTGTAAAGTTGGCGTAAGATGCTGCTTCGACCCATTTGGTGAAGTAATCAATAGCCACTAGAATGAAGCGATGTCCGTTGGATGCTTTTGGTTCAATCATCCCAATCATGTCGATGCCCCACATGGAGAAAGGCCACGGAGAAGAGAGAACGTTGAGTAGAGTCGGTGGCACATGGATCTTATCTGCGTAGATCTGGCACTTGTGACATCTTTTGACGTGTTTACAGCAATCAGATTCCATTGTTATCCAATAGTACCCTGCTCTCAAGATTTTTCTGGATATTGCATGCCCATTTGAATGAGTTCCAAATGACCCTTCATGCACTTCATGGATGATCGTGTCTGCTTCTTGTCTGCCGACGCATCTGAGCCAGGACCATGTCGAAGTTTCTTTTATACAACACATCTTCATTTAGGAAAAAATTCCTAGAAAGCCTCCTTAGAGTTTTCCTATCTTTGTATGATGCACCGAGTGGGTACTCTCGTGTTTGAAGGAAACGCTTGATGTCGTGAAACCACGGTTTACCATCGAAGACTGCTTCAGTTGCAAATACATACGCAGGTCTTTCAAGGCGTCTGATACGGATCTTAGGCATATCGTTCCAATCCTTGACTTTGAACATGGAAGATAGAGTGGCCAAGGCGTCTGCCATTCGATTCTGATCTCGAGGGATATGATGCAGTTCAACTTTGTTGAAGAAAGTCAACAAACGTCTTGCATAATCTCTGTATGGATTCAAACCAAGATGATGATTTTCATACTTGTCTTTGATTTGGTTGATTACAAGGGCTGAATCTCCATATATATCAAGGGTCTTGATCCTCAAATCGATGGCTTCTTCGATACCCATGATACAAGCTTCATATTCTGCGATGTTGTTGGTGCAATCAAATAGCAATCTGGCGGAAAATGGGATATGAGAACCCTCGGGAGTGATGATGACTGCCCCAATTCCATTGCCAAAGACATTAACTGCTCCATCAAAAATTAAGCCCCATCGAGATTCTAGATCAGGACCTTCTTCAGGTAGCGGTTCGTCACAATCTTTCATCTTTAAGTACATAACATCCTCGTCAGGGAAGTCAAACTTGAGAGATTGGTATTCGTCGAGCAGCTGATAAGCCAAATGATCGGCGAGAATGCTTCCTTTGACCGCTTTTTGAGCACGGTACTGGATATCATATTCAGATAATAGCATCTGCCATCGAGCAATTCTTCCCGTTAAGGCAGGCTTTTCAAAGACGTACTTGATTGGATCCATTTTGGATATTAACCGAGTCGTGTGATTGATCATGTACTGGCGAAGATGTTTTGAAGCCCACACCAAAGCGCAACATGTTTTCTCGAGCATGGAGTAACGAGTTTCACAGTCTGTGAACTTTTTACTCAGGTAGTAAATGGCATGCTCCTTCTTACCGGTTTCATCTTGCTGTGCACGCAGCCCATGGAATCTTCTAGTACGGTAAGGTACATGATTAATGGTCTTCCTTCGACTGGAGGAATCAATATTGGTGGTTCTGACAGGTATTCCTTGATACTTTTAAACGCTTTTTGGCAATCTTCTGTCCACACAACCTCTTGATTTTTGCGGAGAAGCTTGAATATCGGCCCACAGGTAGCAGTCATTTGAGAGATAAATCTGGAGATGTAATTCAACCGTCCGAGAAATCCTCTTACTTGCTTTTCTGTATGAGGTGTAGGCATTTCTTGAATAGCCTTGACTTTGTCAGGGTCAACTTCAATACCTCTTTGGCTGACGATGAAACCTAGGAGTTTTCCGGATCTTACCCCAAAGGTGCATTTGTTAGGATTCGGATGAAATTTCCTTAGTCGTTGAAACAACTTCAACAGATATTCTATATGCTCTTCTTGATGTCGGACTTTGCTATCATGTCATCCACGTAGACTTGATCTCTTTGTGCATCATGTCATGAAAGAGTAGTCATTGCCCTTTGGTAAGTTGCACTGCATTCTTTAATCAAGCGGCATTACTTTGTAGCAAAACGTGCCCCATGGCGTGATGAAGGATGTTTTCTCCATGTCTTGAGGAGCCATTCGATCGATTGTAACGGAGAAACCGTCCATGAAGGAAAAGGCGTTGAACTTTGCAGTACTATCCACTAGCATGTCGATATGCGGTAGTGGGAAATCATCTTTTGGACTAGCTTTGTTCAAGTCCCGGTAGTCAGTACACATTTTGACCTTTCCGTCTTTCTTGGAGACAGGCACTATGTTGGCTAGCCATTGAGGATATTCGAGTGGCGAGGCGGCGTCGGCGACTTTTGAACTTCCTTTTTGATTTTGTCGGCCATTTCAGGGTGAACTCTTCTCAGTTTTTGTTTAACTGGCGGACACTCTGGTCTTAATGGCAAGTGATGCTCTACGATGCTGGTATCTAAACCTGGCATGTCCTGGTAGTACCAAGCGAACACATCAACATATTCTTTGAGAAGATCTATCAGTTTGCTCTTGACGTTGCTGTCGAGCGAAGCTCTGATGTTTACTTCTTTTTTGTCTTCCTCAGAACCCAAGTTAACTGCTTCCAAAGGCTCTTTGTGAGGTTGAATGATTTTTTCCTCTTGCTTAAGTAGTCGAGAAATCTCATCCGGGATCTCTTCTTCAACTTCTACCTCGGCGACTTCACTGGGGATTTCAAAGTTGGGAGAGAGCATAGAGTTATTGCTTTCAATGGATTTGTCCATCTGTTAATCTGCATATTTGATTTATGTTTGATTAATTAACTTTTTTTCATTTCTTTTTTTTTTTGAAAAAGTTAATGTGAAAGTGTATGCAGATTATTTTTTTTTTTTTTTTGAAGATTTTTATTGTGTTTTTTAGGATTATCATTTCCAAGAAAGGGTAAAAATAAAAAACAAACACAAAGTGTGGAATAAAAACAACGCGTTTTATTTATGATTCACAATATGAAACAGGGCCCTAAAATACAAACTCATTTGTCTTGGGCAAGACAAAGAAAAATTATTTAAAAGCTAAACCCTATAAAACATCTCTTCGCTTTGGGCGAAGCGAGAGTTCAAACAAAAGCAAAGATAAACTACTTAGAACTATGAACATTAGTCCGAACTTCAACAGGTTTCCAGTAGTGGCGAACTCCTTGGAAGTCGAGGTACTCTGGTAGTTTTCCACTTGGCTTAATTCTTGAGTAGACTTTGGTTGTTGGTTGAGCAGGCTTTGAAGACTCTGGACGACGGGCCTTGCCTTTTGTGCTGCTAAAGCGATCTTCTTCTGCTTGATGAACAGATCGGGAAGCATGGGATACAGCATATGTACTTTCTATCGACATTTGCGTTGAATTCTGGGGATGTACCCTCCAATATTCCGAGTGAAGAGACTCATTGTCGGCGACACTTTCTAATTCGTATCCCGAATCGTATCCCTGATCTTCAGTAATTATGTTGATGTAGTGATAGTCAAAATCTGGTTTAACGAATTCCACGGGCGCGTCAAAGCAGAGATCTTCATTTGGAACCTCAATCGGTTGATGGGATCGGGAAGATGTGTACACCTCTTCTGGTTGACAAGGATACTCAAAAGAATCACCCCATCCAGTGGGCTGGATGTCTTCAATTCTGATTTGTGAGCTTTCTGGCGCAGTGTATTTCACCATGTAGTCAAACTTTCCACCTTGTTCTCCCAAGGTATCCCAAACTTCAGAAGGGATAGGTGGATTTTTATTCTTTTGTAGGGACATGTCTTTGAATTGATCAGTCGGAGGATAGTACGGCGCGTACGATTCTTCCTGAGACACATATTTAGAGCTGTTTAGATAAGTGCTCCACTCTTCAGATCTAGAGAGATCGTCTTCATCACCTCCATTGGTAAGAACATTAACTTCTTGGAGAACAGGGTTTAAGAAACCCCCACTGTGGAATACTCCTCTGATTGGGTGAAGTACTTCATCCATTTGCTTGTCTTTAGGAAATACTGGAGCAAACCCGAGTCCGGCTTTTGTCTCGTTGTTGACAGGTTTGATTACTTGTCCCCAACCCGCAGCATTACCATCTTTCACTATCTGTGCTGCTTCTTTATAAGAAGAAATAGATGATCTGCTTTTGCTAGTAGATCCATCTTCTAACGGATGCTCGTGGGACTGTGTCCCTTCAACGTCGTTAGCTGTGATGAAAGAAAAACTGGATAAATGGCTTATTAGTAACGCTTGTTCACCGATGATGGTCACTAGCTTCCCATTTACTGTAAACTTTAGCTTCTGGTGGAGAGTGGAAGTCATTGCTCCTGCTTCGTGGATCCATGGTCTTCCTAGCAAACAACTGTAAGCAGCTGGCACATCCATGACCTGGAAAGTGATTTGGAAGGTATGTGGACCGATTGTCATCGGGAGATCGACTTCCCCAATAACTGACTTCCTTGACCCGTCAAAGGCTCTTACCACTATGTCATTGAACTTCATTTTTGTTCCTTTGTAAGCCATACGAGCAAGAGTCGTTTTTGGCATTACGTTTAAAGACGAACCGGTATCTACTAGTACGTTGGACAAGGAATCTGACTGACAAATCATCGAGATATGCAGAGCCAGATTATGATCTTTCCCTTCCTCTGGGAGTTCTTCATCACTGAAGCTTAAGTTATTGCAAGCTGTTATGTTGCCCACAATACCTCCAAACTGGTCTATAGTCACATCATGATCTACATAAGCTTGATCTAGTACTTTCATCAAAGCTTCTCGGTGAGCTTCGGAGTTCAAAAGTAGAGATAGTATCGAAATCTTGGAGGGAGTCTGCATCAGCTGATCCACGACTCTGTACTCGCTTTTCTTGATTAGTTTCAAAATCTCGTCGAAATCTGAGTTAACGTCGGTTCTATCAGGCGGACCAATATTTGCGCTTGGATTAACAACAGGAATCATTGTGGGATTCTCGGGAGATATGTTAACCGGATTTTGTCTAACAACAGGAACAACAGGCGGTTTTGGTGGCAACTATGTACTCGTCCACTTTGTGTTACTCGTCCTATCTCAGTTATGTTGACATTAGCTGGAAGAGTTGGCATGGGTTTCTCCTTCCCATCTTCTATCACGGTTGCATTGTATTGATAGGGAATTGCTTTGTTAGAACTGTACGGAACGGGACCGGGTAGGCAAATCACCAAAGGAGACCCTGGAACATTTGAACTGTTATATTCAATCTCCATATGCTTGGGCGTATTGAAATAGGGGACAATAACGTTTACTTCGGGAATTTCCGAGTTGATATCTGAGACTCAAAGCTCATGTGGAAAATGCCCTACTGTATTCACGTCATAGTCATTTCTGTTTCTGTATATCTGTATGTCACCGATGTCTAGTAATCGTTGAATGTCTGCTCTTATGGTTGGACATCCTCGAATATCCTTGAAGCAGATGTGGCAAGCTGCGTAATCGTGTTTAGTGAAAACGCCCATTGTACCATATGTATCATGGAGCTGTGTCAAGTTTCCTCTGATCAGATTCACGTCTGTGACAAGATACCGATCTGTATTTCTTAGTATCAAATTCACGGTATGTCCACTATGACTGGGAAGTGGATTTGCTTGCACGTTTGGATTTGTATTTCTAAAGGAACGAAGGTTAGACTTTACTAACCTCTGTACTTCGGCTTTTAGGGCTATGCAATGCTCAAGATCATGACCCGGTGCCCCTTGATGAAAAGGGCAAGATACGTCTGTTTTATACCACCATGGCAGTTTGTCTGGTACCGGAGGTGGTGACCTTGTCTGCACAAGATTCCTTTCTATTAGTGCAGGATATAGTTCTGTGTACGTCATTGGAATTGGATCAAGTTGCGTGACCCTGGGCGCACGGTTTTGATTGTTGAACTACTGAGCCTGCTGTCGAGGCTGTTGAGTTTGTTGAGTTTGCTGGAACTGCAGAGCAATTCCTGTATTTGAACTTGTATTAACAGCGGGTGCTATGGCAGCTACCTGTCGTTGTTGACTGACATTCTTTCGCGGTTTCCCTCGAGATACCATTCCTATGTCATGTTCCTTTTTCTTTGGAAGACCGGTTCCAACCTTCCTAGTTCCACTAGAAGATCCTATTTCTCTGGTCAGGCGTTCGGTTCGAACTCCTTCCTCTAGCCGCATTCCCATGCTTACCATCTCGGTGAAATCTCCGGGAACGCTAGCGATCATTCGTTCGTAGTAAAATGGGCCAAGAGTGTTTAAGAAAACCTTGGTCATTTCCTTCTCTTCTAATGGTGGGTTGACTTGGGCAGCAATTTCCCTCCATCGTTGAGCGTATTCTTTGAATGTCTCTCTTTCCTTTTGAGACATGGAGCGGAGTTGATCCCGGTCTGGGGCCATATCCCAAGTTGAACTTATATTGTTGTACGAAGGCTTCACCTAAATCATTGAATGTCTGGATATTCGCGCTGTCTAGTCCCATGTACCACTTCAGTGCGGCACCGGTAAGACTGTCTTGGAAGTAGTGGATTAACAACTGGTGATTGTCATTGTACGTAGATATTTTCCTTGCGTACATTGTAAGATGACTTTGTGGACAGGAATTTCCTTTATACTTTTCAAAGTCAGGGACTTTGAATTTTGCAGGTATCCCTACGCGAGGAACTAAGCACAGATCATTGGCGTTCTTCCCAAACAGTTCCTTTCCACGGATCGTTTTAATTTCAAGCTGCATTTTGAGGAGCTGTTCCTGGAGATTCTCCATTGGACCACGAAGATTCGTGTTATCGCCTAGACTATGATGAGCTTCTTCATCTGCAGTAGTGTGAACTACAGAAGCTGAGTTCGTCATGATCGGTTGAGAAACCGTCATAGTGACTTGCGGAAAAGTTACTCCATGTTGTGGAGTAAGTGTTAAGTTCTGCAAAGTAGGTACTTCAAGCGTGGTTGTTTGTACCTGAGAATTCAGTTGACGAAATCCGATGCCGAAATTAAAAGGCATGCCCCATGGATAACCTTCTGGCATACTGAAGGGTGAACTACTGGCTGCAACATTTGAAACTGGAGTAGTAGTGACCTCTGAAGTTGCCGCTTGATTTTGACTGCTCGATGTTGCTTGCTGACTTTGCGCTGCTGCCAACGAGTTGACCAAAGAAGTGCGTCTTTCCACCTCTTCTTGCAATGTTGTCACTGTACTACGAAGCTCAGCATTTTCTTGCTCAAATCCTTCCATTATTTTCCTTCTTTTTGAACGTGTATTGTATGTTCGAGTAGGCTGTGGACGCGGTCGAGAAACTCTAAGACGCGACAGCTTGACGATCTTTTCCTTTCTGTTCAGAATTCCAAAAGATCAGACTCTAGACAATAGACTCAATATGCAAAGTATGATGCATGATTATAAATGCAAAGAGAAATGAATTTCCAAATAATTTACGCTAAAGAGAAATTTTTGGCAAATATTTGGATGGAAAACACATATTTTATTAATTATTGAAAGAAGATTACAACAATTCTGTTTTTGAATATTGCTGACACAAATGATAAAATGAATGATAAAAATTACAATCTAAACTAATTAATCGTCCTCATCGGATGAAGATCCAAAGGCTTGATGTAGCTTCAGCTTCAGGATTTCTTTCCCATAGTGAGCTTTTAGCTCAGCTTTCTCGACTTTTAGCTTGCTAATGACTTTCTTCCACTCGTCGGGAGCAGGATCGCTGGTTGTCATTTCCTCAAGCTTTCTTTTCCTTTCTTTGATGTATCTCTTGATCGCGTTATCCTTCTGACGAATCTTCTCATCTTTCTCCATGAGCCATTCATCCTGGAAGTAAAGCGTCTTTTCATGATCTTTGACCTGCTTCTTGAGCTTCTCATTCTCGAGATCAGTCTTAAGGAACTTGTCTTCCAAAGCCTTTTTCTCAAGCCTCATCTTGGCCAAAGCTTCTTGATATTCTCCCATAGTCTCGACGGGAAAAATCGTTGATTTGGAAGTTGTTGAGAACATAGGTTCTTCATAAGCATAAGGCATTCGAAATTCCTTTGCTCTTTTCTTCACCCAAGAAGTGTAGATTTCCATGGCTACACAATTCCTTGTATTACCCTTTTTCTTCCTTCGGATGTGATGCCAAGCTCTGATCATTCTGGCTTTCAAACCTTGGGAATCCTCTCCTTCATGATAGAAGTAACTCTCTACTGTAAAACCAAGAGGTTTACTAGAGTTTGCATACCTGAGTTGACGTCTTGCCAAGAATGGGTTGTAGTTGATTCCTCCTTTTGTACCAATGAGAGGTACGTTGGCAAATTCTCCACAACTCTCAATGATTTCCATCTCATTGTCTGCCAAGGTATACCAATGGATATCGCCGTTTGTAAGAGACATGAGTCTTCGAGACCAATGCCAATCGTCTTTGTTTTCGTGGAAGATAGGAGATTTAGGCAAGTGTGAGACAATCCATTTGAAGAACAGAGGTACACAACACACGATAGTTCCATCTCCTTGACGATTCCTATGATGAATGGAGAAATACGTGTCACCAAGCAGAGTGGGGACAGGATTTCTAATCAGAAAAATCCTTATGGCGTTGATATCAACGAAACTTGGGACGTTGGGAAACAACACCAATCCATAGATGAGTAAAGCTAAAATAGCTTCAAAGGCTACCATACTACCGGCTTCAGAGAATTTAAGAGCCTTCTCCATTAGGAACTTTGAAGTTAATCCTAAGAGTTTTCCTTTGGTAGTTAGGTTTTTGTCTATCTCAGATTTCTTTAAGTGAGTCATTGTTGCAATGACTGGTGACTTAGGAATGGCTTCCAAACCATTGAAAGGCACTTTGTCTGATACTGAGATACCTAGGATGTGTGCGTACTCTTCCAAAGTAGGCATCAACTGATAGTCAGGGAATGTGAAACAACGATACACTGGATCGTAAAACTGAACGAAAGTTTTGAGAAGTCCTTCATCAATGTTAGTGTTCAGAATAGTTAAAAGAGTTCCATAGCGTTTTCTGAAATCCGAGGGATCTTCTACCAAGGATGCTAACTCTTTCAACTTTCCTACATCAGGAATTCTAAAACTGTATTTCTTGGTGAATCTTCCTCTGACGTCCATCACTCTAACCTAAAATATTTACAGAGAAAAATCTCTAAATTCTTTGGAAATGGGAAAAGAAATGAAGTTTTTGAATGAATGCATGAATGCTACAAACATGGTTAGTAGTTGCACACACGGTCAAGCGTTCAAAGTCACGAGCATGAGGCCAACGATAAGAATCAAACGTGGGTAAGTTCTATGGGCTTATTCATCTGTGAAACGGGTTCTACTGATAATACAGGCTCAACGCTTCTCTTTGAAATATTATCGGATTTGTTGAATACTCGAAGTCCAATAATATTTTACAAGAAAAACTCGCCTGATCGTAGTCTCGCATGACAATTATTCTAGGCTTACGCCCGAATAATTTCTGCACTACATCCTAAATGGCCAGGATGGGTTATGTGTTCTCTGACCACTCGACCCATAAGTTCTCTTGAAAGCAAAATGTCTTCGCAAATACTTGCTAAACACAAATACTCCCAAGACAACCTCCACTGAGAGAGGGATCTCAAATTAACTTCGTAAGTATTGAGACTTCTCACAAGTTAATAGGACTATACCCCCACCTAGATCTTAAAATGTTTCTTAAATCCGGGTTAGGATTTATTTCCATCAGATGAAATCGCGAAACACACAATAAAGAAAAACAAACATATGCACATATGAAAGCTTAACCCCTCTTTTTCTTTTTGAAAACAAAAAAAGCTTGATGCTCTTGAGTAGAGTCACATTTTTTTTTTAAAATCAAATTTTAGTGTACTCCCCAGCAGAGTCGCCATTTTTCCTGTTCGCGTTAAAAAGTGACGCGCGAGGGAATCGAATCTGAATTCAAATTCCCTGGCTCTAAACGATTTACTCTTTTGATTTGTTTATAAAGATTCCGCGAGCATCAAGCTTTATTATTTTCAACACAAGAAATTATGATTATGAAAAAGGGGAAAGCTGCAATACCCTCAATTGATATGATATGCATTACGACTAGCGCAAACTAGACGTAACGCATTGGGAGATTCGGTAAGGGGTTTGTTATATAAAGGAATAGATGGAGCACCCTAAATATATATAGTTATCTATAGCTTTATATATGAATATGTTTGATATGTTTGTGTGTTTTAATTGCTATTTCTATGATTGGGAAAGTTTCTCCTTTGGATTTTAAGAAGGATAGATTATGTGGGATCCTAGTGTTTGTTATTATTGTGCTCGCAAAGATCATTGGGATCTTCTGCATACATATCCTTTAATGGGAATCAGAGCATTTGTAGCTCGGATCTAAAGGGATCTATGGTTTGTTTGGTCTGAGGTAGAAAGAAATTTGCTCGGCAAGGATGAGACATTGTGCCTACGTATTCTCAAAAGGATGTTGAGAAAGTCAGAGCAATCGTAGTTCCCACTTATGCTAGTGGAAGCAACGGAAAGTTAGTAAGAGACACAGACGAATGTCATCTTAATGAAAAATGTATCTAATCTATTTCATCACATACATTTTTGAAAAGTTTGAATCTTTCGTCGTAAGTTATAGGTGTTTTGCTTGAGTGTACAAGCGTTACCACTTACATGTTTAAGAAAGATGTTTGAAAAAGATGATTGGATCTTTTAATTGTAAGCATTGGGTGTTTTGCTTGAGGATTCAAGCGTTACCACTTACGATTAAGGGATGTTTTTGTTTGAAAAGAGTTTGAAAAGTTTTTGATTGTATGTGATGTGATAGATGAGATACTTCTTCCATAGAGATGATAAACGTCTAAATCTCGAGGAGAAATTGATTGGATTAAGGGGATGCTTTTAAGAAGCCCATGGGTCCTTGTATTGTAAGCCCAAGAGGAGGCATTCCGAGGGTCATCGAGGGTCATCGAGGGTCCTTGTATGAAGCTCAAGAGGAAGCTATAGGGTATGGCAGGCTTTGGCTTTCAAAGGGATTTCACCGGGAAACCATCCTTTTAGGATTAAGAGCAATTTCACCGGGAAATTATACGCTTTGGGTTCTATCCTAGCACGGGTGATTCTTTGTATTGGAAGCCCAATAGGAGGCTGTTAAGAGATTTCCTGGTCTCTTTCTTTGTATGATGCCCAAGAGAAGGCTAAACTCAATGAGGAGTTCTTTTGAATGAAGCCCAAGAGGAAGCTGACTCAACAGGGGAGTGTTGTCTTATATGAAGCCTAAGCGGAGGCTAAACTCAGATGAATGAGTTTTCTTATATGAAGCCTAAGAGGAGGCTGAACTCAGATGAAATGAGTTACCTTGTACAAAGCCCAAGAGGAGGCTAAACTCAGATGAATGAGTTTTCTTATATGAAGCCTAAGAGGAGGCTGAACTCATATGAAATGAGTTACCTTGTACAAAGCCCAAGAGGAGGCTAATACTGTGGGGAACCTACTGGTTAGACTAGTTGTCATGTTATAACTAGACAGTTATATAAACAAGTGTGTGTGTGATATGTATTCACAGGAGTTTATGAAGGAAGTATAAACAAATGCATGTAAAGTTTATTTACAAGAGTTTATGAAGTAAATTTAAACAAGTGTCTGTGAAAAGAACGTTTAAAACGAACTGTAACTTGATTATTTACAAGTTTGAATGTGTACGAGAAAGTAAATATGTACACGAACGAGTATTTATGTACAGGAGGATGTGGATGTACATAGGAGGGTTGGGAATTACACCATAAGGGGGGCCCATTGGTTTAAAAGCAGTTTCACCGGGAATAATGCTTCTTTCAATACCAATGGTATTCAGTGTATCTACAAACGAAACGGAAACAAACGATCGAAGTTTGTCTGTATTTGAGTATTTATAGAAGTATTTGTATTATGTACAAGTAAAATAGATGTGTACATAAAAGAATTGGTTATGTACAAGGAAATAATTATGTACATAAAATAACGTTGGGACTTACACCGTGAGGGAGGCCCATGATCGATTAAGAAATTCGAGAGGAAACGAATTCGGTTTTATCGTTTAAATCGGATCGATCATGGAAAAAAAATGTAAGTTTGATGAAAAATTTTGAAGAAAGATCTTGAAAGTGTTTTTTAAAAGTGAAATATACTTACAAGAAGTTTTGAAAAGAATCGAGCTTCGAAAGTTTGAAAAAAATCACCTTGAAAGGTGTTTTGAAAAGCACTCAAAAGTACCGTTTTCGGCTCGAAAAAAATATAATCAGATGAAAGATTTTGTGAAAATTTTTGACACTATCTTAAAATAGATACATTAATTGACAAGTGTACAAAAAATCACCTCAAAATGAGGAGTTTTGATTGGGTTTTGAAAAAGTCAAAGTTTGTAAAAAAATATGAAAAAATTACAAAGTTTGGTAAAAAATGGTCCCAAGGCTGTTTGAACCCGGGACCTCAAGGCAAGGCAAGGTAAAAATGACTTAAGAGTGAGCTGGCAACCGCTGGGGCGGCAATACATCCGTGTATTGAAGTCAAACAATGAAATTATATTTTAAAAGGATATTTGAATTTGAAAAAAACGCGCGCAGTGTTCATCTTCCTCCTCCAATCTTCATTCAATCCTAAATCCTTCGTTTCTTGATGAAATCAAAAGATGTAAACATCAAACTTAATCGTTTTTAGCTCAGGAACATGATGATGTCCTTCAATTTCATTTATTTTAAGCCTAACATGATTAAATTTCTCAAGAACACGAAGAACTCTAAAACTGAAAATCCTAATTGAAATCGTGTATGGTGAATGATTTTGTCAATTGATTGAGGGTTATTGATCATTGATAGTGCAGAAACAAAACGGCCAAGAGTTTTTTTTTACTGGAATCAAAGAATCATAGAGTTTGAAGTTCGTGTTCTTACCTGTTCAAGCTGAGATCGAATTTGATGATGGAGTGTTTCCAGTTGTGATTTTATGATCCCTTTAGCACCAACGGCCTTCAAGGAATGTGTGATGAAGGTCTGCTCACTCTGAAATTTCTTGAATTGTTCTGACCAAGTCCACCTGCATATGGTTCAAAGTAAAACTCGAATTTGATGTTAGAGCTGTTACAAGTTGAAGTTAATGGTCTGCATCATCCATATGGAGTATGTTGATGATGTTTGAGTGAAAAAATTACAACTTGCTCGAGCCAAACATGGAATTCGACAGTTAAGGCAGTTTTGGGCAAGCTTGGAAGTGTGAAATGCAAATCTGGTTTCTAGCTATTCTTAGATTGATTTTAAGTTTCAAACTAGTTCTATTAGATGTTTATGATATGTTAGACACCAAATATCTCATGTTTCTTCACAAATTTTCAAAAATGCAAGATTTCTCAAATTACACTATGTTGCTTGGATTTTAAGAAAGAAGAGAGAAAGCATGTTCTTGCATAGCTTTGGTGTGGTTTGAATTGGCCAACATGACCTCTATTTATAGGTCACAAGTTCTGAAAGATAAGGGAAGGAAAATGGCTTTGGTATTTACAAGTTGCCTTAGAGGGCAAGGAAGTCATTTTTTTGCATTAAATGCAAAAGGAAGCTTCATTTTGCAAGGTGGCATGGCTTCTAGAAGAATAAACTCAAAAATGACCTATAATCTTGAACTTTGTACTTGAAAATCAAGGATTTTGGAGCTCTATGTTTCAAAATCAAAAGTATAGCTAGACTCCATGGATTTGAGAGTTCTTGGACATTTTCGAAAGATTGTTTCAAGGGCTACAACTTTCATGTTTTGAGTTTTTTCCAATTCAAAGTGGAACTATGTGAAAAAATGCCATGAAGTTTGGAAAAAGTGTGAAATTTTAACACTTCAAAAATTTTCTAAGTGTTGAAAATTTTGACTTTTTGTTGACTTTTCCAAATTTCTTGATTTTTTATGATCATGATGGATCATTTGAAGTATTTTGATGATTGAAAAAGTTTTATCTTGAAAAAGTTGACCAAAAGTCAAAGTTTGACTTTTCAGTGCAGATGAAATTTCATCAAATGATTCAGAAATTGACTGATGAATTCTGTGAACTTCTGTGATGTTTTGAATCTAGAAATTAGGTCAACATGTTGTATCTAAGATATGAAGATCAATCTCTAATCAAAAAAGTCATTCATTGATCAGAAAATCAATGATTGCTCATCCTCGACAAAAACCCTAATTGGTCGATCCTCGATAGATCATGATGAAAATTTTGATATCTGAAGATCAGAGGTTGATGGTTTGATCAAGATAGATCAAATAAAGTGAATGAAACTCAAACCCTAATTGATTTCCTCTTGAATCAGATGAAAATTTTGTGAAACCCTAATTTTGACCTGTGAAATCCACACCCGATTAATTTTGTTCTGGACTGTTAAAGATGTAATGATGAAAATATGAGGTGGTATATTAGGTCAAAAATTGGGGTATGACAAAGGCACCCAAAAGTTGGAACTTCTGAAGTTTCTGCGTTGGAGGTACCCAAAAGTGCCTACTTCTGGGGTTTTCTGCTCTTGAGGTACCCAGGAGTAGGCCCTTCTGGGGTTTTCTGCTGGAAGTGGATCCAGAAGCTGGAGCTTCTGGGTGTGACGTCTTAGGATGGGATCCAGAAGCTGGAGCTTCTAGATGTGTTGCTTCTGGAACCTGAAACATAAAAAACGTTAGGAGTTCTGGGAAAAGGCAGGGTTCGAACCCATGCCTTCTAGGATGAACGTGTGGTGCCTCTGCCATCTGAGTCAACCTGCTTTGGTGTTAGACATATGAAACAGAATGAATACAAAGGAAATTGATTTCTGGGAACCAATTTAATCCGAAAACGCACGCAGGGGTCTTCTTCCCCATTTGAATTTTTAGATCTATGGCTACGGTTTTTACCTACAGATTGCTTTTGTAGCTAAATCCCTGCAAGTTTCAAAAATTCAACACAAGAAATATAAATTCAAAATAAAGCCATGGTTCAATCCGGTTTAACCTCCTGAACATGAATATGTTCCTAGTTTTGGCCAATTTTTCCTAAATCGATGGATCCCAAATTAGAGCTTTGAAACCCTAACAATGGTGTATCGGTATTCCTGCGTCTAAAATCAAATTGGACCATCCAGATAGCTTGCAAACATCATTCTAAACATACACAAACAATCAAAACAGGTTAAATATGCATGAATAATCAAAATCGATTTTGAAGAAGAAAGTGCAAACCGTGTTCTTGATTTCGTGATTCTGGGTGTTTGGCTTGCTTGTGAGTATCTGGAATTGATCAGAGGACCTCCAGGAATCGATTGCAAGGCTTGGAATGGATTGAATTCAAGTAAAACTGTGGCTCCTAGTTGCTTGCAAGTCACGGTTTTTTGAAGCTTTGTTTAGGGTTCTTGAGGTCAGAAATCCATCCCCTGTGCATTTGGAATCATTGTGTATTTATACTAGAGTGATTTAGGTCAAACATTGTAAGAAAATATCATGCCAATCAATGAAAGATACTTTGATTTGGAATCAAACCAAATATTGCCTTTTTGAGCCAATATCAATCAAATTACTTGCCAATCTCAATTATTTCGAAATAATCAGACTTAATTGGCTTGCTTGGACCTCAAGGATGAGAGAAAATCAATCTTGCACTTAATTTTTGATTTTCTATCTTTTATTTTAATTAAATTGTTTTTAATTGATTAAAAACATCCAAAATAAATGAAAAATAAAAGATAAAAACGTTGCCTTGGGCTTGGAGGTTCCAATTCAGATAAGGAACAAGTTTGAATCAAGAAAAGTTAGGCCCATTTGGAAAAAAAATTATTTTCTCAAGTATTTCTGTTTGTGCACCTCCTCAAAAATGTTCAACTTGTACAATTTGTATCTTGCTCAATTTTTAACATTTTTAGGTGTTCTTGGACTTTTTAGAAAGCTCAAGATGTCTTCTAAACAGCCCTTTTGGTTTCATCTTCATTGAAGTTTCCATGCTCATGAACACTTTTTTGCAAAAAGTTGACTTTTTGTTGACTTTTAAAAGGACCTATAATGTTTTGATCCATAACTTCCAAATGAAGCATTTTCTGCCCAAGCTTGTGAGACATGAAGTTGTAGAGAATTGAATTCTCTTCAAAATGAGCAGTGGTGGAAAAATTTATGATAAAGTATGTGAAAGTTATGCTTGGTCAAAGTTCTGTT
This sequence comes from Vicia sativa, assembly GCA_021764765.1. NCBI lineage: Eukaryota > Viridiplantae > Streptophyta > Magnoliopsida > Fabales > Fabaceae > Vicia > Vicia sativa. The sequence continues at coordinate 67,096,122 of CM038793.1, forward strand.
GACTTTTGTCTAAAAAACCCTAATTTAGAAACTTTGACTTTTGATCAGATCTTGACTTTTCTTGAGGAATCATGATCAACCCTTGATCAAATGATGAATATTACTTCAAAATATTGGTGTTGATAAAAAATTATGAAGTTTGACTGTATGTTGACCACAGTTGACTTTTTGTCCAATACAGTTGATTTTCAACTATCTGAGCAATTGACTGAGCAAACTTGACTTGTAAGGCTTAAAACTTGACATGGTGATTCCTTGGTGTATATGATGAGGTATGATGACCACTTGAAGCATTGGAAGTTTATCTTGACTTGAGAATAGCAAAACCCTAGCTTGGATTGATTGCTTAGGAGAGAGTTTGTCTGGTCAACCCTTGGGAAATCCTTGAGTATGGATATGTGAAATGTCTTGAGAAGTGGGAGGGAAAATTTTGGGGTATAACAACACCCATAGTAGGAAACTCCTCCTCAAACTGAGTTTTCTCCATTATAGTTTCTCTCGGTTTTCTCCCTTGGTTTTCACTATTCTTCTTCTGAATAAATTCTCTACCAACCAAGTAAGTTGGTTTAACCTCAGCTTTCCCCCCAAAACTCAATAACAACTCAGCGGTAACATGCATTTTTATCCCTTGATTTCTGCAAAATTCATTATACTCCTCTGAAACTTTCTCAAGGCATTCATAACGCCTTAAACCCAAATCCCATAGTTCTTCCTTTGTCATGAAAGCCTCTACTAGTTATTGATAAATTAATAACACCATTTAAACCTTCTAAAATATATAAACCACGTATTTTAGACCCTTTAACAATTATCAATTCATCCCGCGAAATCTTCAACACTTCATGTTCAACTCTAGTTCAATAGCCTAGATCATCAAACATACTTATAGATAAAAAAATTCGCTTGAGTTCTGGAACATACCTCACATTGTGAATAAGAAGTTCACGCTCATCAAATTAATATGATCTCAAACTTAATATAAAATATTATAACATTAATGAATGGATCAATTGATCAACCGAACGAATCTGATATTTTTTGGCTTCCTGATTTTTTGCAATCTCGAAACATATTTTCTTTCTCTTCATCAACAAAGGTTTTAAGACATATTTCCAACAAGTGAAGACTTGACATTAATTGTAGTAAAGGTTGCGCCTTTTTTAACATTACCAAAAATTTTCTTTCATATCCACAATAAAGATACATATATTGGTGGTAGATTCATATAAAATAAAATAATTTTTATTTTTTATGGAAAAAAGGAAGTGCTAAGATGATCAATATTTTTATTGTTTTTCCAAACATTTAAAGATTTGTATTCACATATCCACTTTGTAAGACTTATCTAATATTTAAAAATGTTAAAATTGTCTGAAGTGGAGGTAAAGCTAGGGAAGAGGAGTCCAAATCCATATATTTTGATAATTTAAGGTTAAAATACTTTATTTGTCCAAATCAATTGATTACTTCAAGAATAGTTGTTCTGAGACAGGGAAAGGATGATTTTTTTCTTCAAATTACAATTATCTTAGATGAGGATGAGTATGGTTATGAAACTGTTGAATCACTTGTGGTTTCTAGTTTGTAAGCTAAAACTTTTGGGTCATAATGTTCTTACCTCTCGTACCTAAGAAAATAATATTTTGAGACTTTCAAGCTAGAAGATGGTGGAGTAGTTTGACTCAATAAAAAATTATCTTGCAAGGTTTGTGGTGTTGATAGATTCAGACTTAAAATGATTGATGATCGTTAGTTTTTTCTATGTAACATGAGGTGTGTTTATGAGATCTTGCAAATTTTGTTTTCTATATACTTTTTTGGTGATCTAGGTTGTTTCACTAGAGTTGAAATACGGGTGTTGATATTTTATGCAAGATGGTTTGGTCATGGCTAAATGGTTTAAAATATGAGGTTTATATATTCTAGATGGTTCCCGTTTGTTGGCTGATATTTTCAACAGGTTTAAAATCCAACCAATAGAAGAAAAAAAATTCAAAAGGGTTCTTTGAATTAGTGTGATACTTAAGTCGACCAAGATGTTTCAGTCGACCAAGGTGCAATTGATTGTATTTGTAGTCGACTAGGAGGTTAATTGGGCTTGAAAATATTAAAAGCCCAAAGTTATGTAAGTGGCCCAAATTACTCGAATGAAGGTTTCTTGGAGGGAAAAAGGAGCAGGAATGGAGAACGTGGGTTCGTGGAGAGAAGTTACAGGATACACATGGCGTGTAAAGGAACGAAGCCCGCCAAGAAGCAGTTATCATATATGTATTATAAATAAAATACTTACTGCAATGTGTTAGTAGTTCAAACTTTTACATTTCTAATGTTGATCACTCAGAGTACCCAAGCGAATGAGCGAAATGAGTCAGGCTAGGGCAATGTATGTTTGAATCAACTTACTTTTCAACTATTTTGAATGTTATGTAATTTACCTTTACAATTTAAACGCTTTTGTTTTACTTTACATTTTTTACTTTGTTTACTTTTGAAATCACACAAACATGTTTAACATAGGTCGAACGAATCCTTTGAAAAAATCACACCAACGTTGTTTACCAAAATCCATGGTAAACACTGTTCTTAGTCGTTCATCATCAGTTAATGAAAACATTCAGGAAAAGAACAAGTTATAGAATTTAAGGTCAAGGCATATTAAATTCCTAGAGGTTGTTTTATATCACTTTAATGAGTTTTGTATGAAACAAGAGATAAATGCGCATTTGACAACTTTTAGCATGTTGATATAGGTCAAGCTTCTAGAGAGTTTGTGAGGTTAGGTTGGTTCCAAAATAGCTTACTTGATCGTCAAATGTTCTTATACCAGGATAAACTTCTAGGACCCTACATAAGAGTAAATTAAGAAACATGCAAAATACTATAATTTTAATATCTATAAAGCTTTTAAATTTGTACAAATTAAGGTAGTTTATCTTGATGGTAAGTTTATAAAGTGTTTCTTTAATGGCTATTCAAAAGGTATGAGTGTAGTTCCTTTTGGATTTCCCCTTTGGATTGGCTGAATTTTGCAAAACAACAACATGTAGAAGTGTTCAATGTGTTCAAGATTAATCTAGGTAGCTTAATTTATATAGAGGTTATAATACGGTGGGAGAACTGACTTTGAGATTTGTTTTGCTTTTTATCGCAAATGTTGCGGATAGCAAGAGTCGCCACCGACTTTTCTTTTATGCAATTAAGGGAAGGTGAAAAGAACAGAAAAAGACCTTCGTTAGATTCTGAGTAAGGGAGAAGGTTATGAAAAGGGAAGGTATTAGCACCCCTTTCCATCCGTAGTTATCTACGGGCTCTTAGTTGCTTCTAGCTCATCTTTAAAAATTGCTTTTTGTGTGTTTGAAAAAAATGTTTTGAAAAGGCATTTCGCTTTGACTTTGTAATGATTCATGTAGGAATGTATACAAAGTGTTCGGAAATGTATTATTTTGAAAAGTGTTTGAACTTTGACAAAAGTGTGAGGTGTGAAAAGTATTTTGATAGAGCAAGCAACTAAAAGTCTTATTACCTACTCAGAATGGTCGTTTTCGTGTTATTTTACGTTCCTTTAGAATAGTGTTATCAGTACCATTAGTTGGTAGGTAACCCTATTCGTTGGATGTAAAAGGGACATTCGAAGGGACATCGGATGGTCATAGAAGGCAACTTGTAGGAGTATCCTAGCACATTCGAAGGGACGATCATCACTTTTCGTAGGCAACAATCGAGGGAAGATCATGTTATTGTAGGCCACGTCAAGGGACTCATAATCTATTATTCTAAGGGACTATGATGATATGTTTGTAGGCAACGGTGCTAAGATACCTCTACGTTCGAGGGACTTGACCATTGTTCGAAAGGCAACGAGAGAGAATTACCCTAAGGGGTGCATGTGTGAAGAGTGCTTTGAATTCAGATAAGTTATCTTGCAATTAGAAGTGATCTATATTCGTTTTTTATCTTGCCATACACACCTAATTACTAGCAGTTTATAGGGTGCAGAAAGTAAATTGCGGAAAGTAAAGTGCGGAAAGTAAATCCTACGCTATTACATGGCTTTGGGGTAGTTACATAATATAGGAGTGCGGAAAGTACAATCCTAATTAAACTATTACATCCCATGAGCAGTTACATAATATTGGAAAAGAATGCGAGAAAATAAATCCTAACTATTACAACCTGTAAGCAGATACACAATAATCAGAAAATATAAGAAATTCGCATAAGAGGAAAAATACGTTAGTAAGAGAAAATTTTGAATGAAGAAAAATGTTTTTGTGTTAGTAATGATAATTAGATGATAGAGTAATTTTTTGGGAATTTTCTGGATTGGTTTTGATGGAGCAAAATAATTAAAAGTCAATTTAATGGTTAATTAACAATTAATTAAAATATGCATGCAAAAATATTAATTTTAATGTCAAAAGTTAAATAAACATTTTTCTGATTAAAATGCAAAAGGAAAATATTTTTGGTGATTTTTTAATGCATGAGAAAATTATTTAAAGAGAAAATAAATTAAATAAGAAAATTAAGAAAAGAAATAAGAAAATATGTTAGTTGTAAAAGTGATAAAAAAAGAAGTGAGGATGCCAAGATTCGAACTCAAGACACCCCTTTCACATGCACGCGCCACTTGCCACTGGACCAACCTGCGTTTGGTGTTAGTTAAATGAAACAAAAACAATATGAACGAAATTGAGTTTTGAGAACCCAGAAACCGCGCGAAGAACTTCATCTTCTTCGTTTGAATTTTTGAATTCATAGCGACGGCCTGGTTCGACGCTACAGCCCCTGCAAAATTCAAAAATCACATACAAGTAATATAAATTCATTGTGAATACATGGTTCGACTGGGTTTTGTCTCCTGAACACGATGGTGGTCTTAGTTTCGTCCAATTTTTCCTATTTCAGAAAACCCCAATTAGAGCAGATGAATCCTAACCATGGTGAATTTCGATTCAGGTGTCTAAACTCCAATTAACCTATGCAGAAAGTTTCGAAACTCCATTCTAAACACAAAAAAAGCATCAAAACATGTTAAATATGCATGAAAATCAAAAATCGAAATTGAGTTAGAAAGGGAAAACCGAAATCTGGAATTCGTGATTCTGGATGTTTGGGTGACTTGTGAGTATCTGGATCGATTCAAGGGACCTCCAGGAATGTATTGGAATGCTTAGAATTGGCTGAATCGATCTGAAACTAGGGCTGCAAGTTGCTTGTACCACACGGTTTTTGTGAGCTTTGTTAAGGTTCTTAGAGGCAGAATTTTTGTCCTTTGTTCATGTGAATGCATTGTGTACTTATAGTGGATGGATTTAGGTCAAGAATCATGAGGAAATAATGTACCAATCAATGAGAAAATATTTGATTTGGTATAAAACCAAATATTGCCCTTTTGATCAAATTTCAATCAATTCTCTTGCCAATCAAGGCCAATTTCGAATTTGACAGCTTGTGTGGATTGCTTGGACCTCAAGAATGAGAGAAAAATCCAATTTGCATTTAATTTTGATTTTCTACCTTTTATTTTAATTTAATTGGCTTTTAAATGATTAAAATCCAAAATAAAAGATAAAATTCGTGGCCTTGGGCTTGGAGGTTCCAAATTAGCTGAGGAACAAGTTTGAACCAAGAAACGTTAGGCCCATTTGCAAAATTTTGGATTTTGACAAGTATTTCTCTTTGTGCACCTCTTCAAAAATGCCCAACTTGTGCAAGGTGTATCTTGCTCAATTTTTAACATTTTTGGGTGTTCTTGGACTTTTTAGAAAGCTCTAGATGTCCTCTAAACAAAATCTTTGGTTTTATCTCAATTGGAGTTTCCATGCTCAATAACACCTTTTTACAAAACGTTGACTTTTTGTTGACTTTGAAAAGGACCTGTAATATTTTGATCCATATCTTCAAAATGAAGCATTTTCTGACCAAGCTTGTGAGACATGAAGTTGTAGAGAATAGAATTCTCTTCAAAATAAGAGGTGGTGGAAAAATTTCTGATAAAGTATGAGAAAGTTATGCACGTCAAAGTTACATTGACTTTTGTCTAAGAAAGCCCAATTTAGAAACTTTGACTTTTGATCAAATCTTGAGTTTTCTTGATGAATCATGATCAACCCTTGATCAAATGATGAATGTTACTTCAAAATATGGATGTTGACCAAAATTATGAAGTTTGGTATGTTGACCACAGTTGACTTTTATCCATACTGATTGATTTTCAACCACACGAGCAATTATGCGAAACTTGACTTGTAAGGCTTGAAACTTGACATGGAGATTCTTTGAAGCATATGATTAGGAATGATGACCACTGGAAATGTTGGAGGCTCATCTGATCTAGAGGATAGCCAAACCCTAGTTTGGGTTGATTGCTTAGGATGGGGTTTGTCTGGTCAACCCTTGTGAAATCCTTGAGTATGGATGTATGTGATGTCTTGAGAAGTAGGAGGGAAAATTTTGGGGTATGACAACTGCCCCTGTTCAATCTTCTTGTACTGGAAGGGTTAGATTGGCATGCTTGCCTTTCGTGACCTAGAGGTAGAAGATGATTGAACACTCGAGTACACCTGAAAATTTACACTCGCTGTTGATTGATGATGCATGGGAATGGGCTTACAGATGCCATTAAGAGATGCTGGAGACTTCACTGTGGAATGAGTCATACGTTTGACTCCAGAGCGTCGCCTGAATAGGAGAATCGTCGGAGATGGGCTTAAGATGCCATCTGGAGAGACTGATGTTGAGGAACGAGCCGTACGCTAGGCTCTGTAGATATTCTTGAAAGTAGAAGAGTGCACAGGGATGCGCTTAAGATGCCATCTGGAAAGATTCGTACGTTAGACTTCGCGCTCATCTTTGAATGAAGTTATTGGTTTGTATTGGTTTTTAACCAAATATGCAGCATTCTGAAAGTGGAGAGAGGTCGACAAGTAGTCGGAGATAGGCTTAAGATGCCATCCAGGGCAACTGAGTCGTACGCCAGACTCTGTAGTTGCTGTTGATAATAAGGGAGTCAGAATAAACCTTCGTCCTGGCTACTCTGGGGGATAATATTTGGCAGAATGTGGATAGCTTCCTTGTCGTGTTTCGGGTGTCGATCCAATGCCTGTTGTCGGAGGACAACTTGGGTGGTCGTTCGGATAGGGTTTCTCGTCTGGCTTCGGGTATTAATCCTGGACCTGTTGTCGGAGGACAACTTGGGTGGTCGTTCGGATAGGGTTTCCCGTCTGGCTTTGGGTATTAATCCTGGACCTGTCATTTGGAGAAGATTCGTACGGCCTTTCGGATAGGGTTTCCCATCTTGTTTCGGGTATTAATCCTTGACCTTTCGTTTAGAAGCGATTTTCACCTGTTGGGAAAAACAAAAGAAACTTTGACAGGATATAGTTAGCTTCATGCAGATTATGATGCATGACAATGTGTATGAATGATATATGCACATGTTATGACTTTTATGAATAATGTATGAATGATAGATGTTGTGGTATTTCAAAACATATCCATCTTGAAGAAGATGTGAACTTCCTGCTGGAGATTTCTAACTTCTGCTTGGGGATGAAGTTGATGAAAACCCTGCTTTGGAGGGGAAGGAAAATGTCTTTGATTTCCCCGATGCACTATCTAACCAAGTTTCGAGCCTAAATATCAATGCTGCTGGGAATAATAGAAACCAAGGGATACTCTACTGGGGATCTTGTGCGTAGATCTTGTTGAGGATAGTAGAGACTGGGAGACACTCCGCTGGGGATCTTGTGCGTAGATCTTGCTGGGGAGTGTCTGATCGTTGCTGGGAGATGGGGATTGAAGGATCTGGAGCCTGCCGAAGCCTCCGGCTGGGGAATAAGAGATGTAGGTTTCCTCCGATGCACTACCTGACCAAGTCTCGAGTTTGGATATTGCTGCTGCCGGGGGAATGATAATCATCGAGATATATTTTGGGGATAAATATCTCTGCTGGAGATGAACCGTTACTGCTTGGAGACTGACGTAACAAGGTTAAGTTGGTTGGAATCACTGCTCAAGGACTAACGTGATGAAGGCTGGAATGTCGGAACTAGTGGAAGGAAATTTGTACTGCGCCGGAGAAGGTTTGCAGTGAGCAATACCTCTGTGGGGATTGTACTCTGCAGGGGAACATTTTGGTGACTTTCATCGTCATCTGAATTCCTAGAGCCTGTAGTAATTATCCTTGTTCGTTCTCTTTTCGCATGTTTGTGAACAGATGTTTACTATCAGATGCATATAATCATTCAAAGCAATCATTGGACCTTATGCAAAAACAAACAATAGCGAACATTGTAAAAAGAAAGAACTTGTATTAATTTGAAAGGTGGTGTATGGCCAAGCAGTTTGTATACAAGGAAAGTAAAAAGCTATGCGGAAACAATCTCGTTGAGTTTCAACTATGTTAGTGCTTATATATTTCGACTATCTCATCTCCTTGTTGTTAGTAGAAAGTGAATGGATCGATTTTCGCCATTTGAATCTTGAATGCTGATAGAAGTAGTCTGTAGGTAGGTGATCCGGACGAGACATAGTGTACGCTTAAATCCCTAACTTTTGCCTAGACCGCCCTTCGGGTTTCGATCTACCAAGATACCCTTTTTGCCCAAGCCTTTGCGGGTTTTCGACTTGCGGTGTACATGTTTTGTATATATCCTTAACTTTTCCCGAACCTCTTTGGTTCGCCAAGATGCTTATTTTTGCCTAGGTCGATCGACCTAGCGGGTCTCATTATCGTAGTATTTTTGACTATATGCGCATTCACGGTGTGGGAAGTCTTAGCCATCCATAGTGCTAAGTATCATAGCTCCGCGAAAATCTTGTCTTGACTACAAATGGTCCCTCGTGGGTGGAAGTCCATTTGCCCCAGGATCACCTTGTGGAAGAATGATGCGCTTGACTACTAGATCACCGACTTGGTAGACTCGGTGTTTGACCTTCTTGTTAAATGCTCGATCATTCGCTTCTGATAGATTTGTCCATGGCAGATGGATGTGAGTCGTTTCTCATCAATCAAGTTAATCTGGTCGAGGCGAGTCTGGACCCATTCGTCTTCACCTAATTTCGCGTCCTAGAGGACTCTGGTTGAGGGTATTTGAACCTCGATTGGTAGGGGCCCTTCCATACCGTATCTGAGAGAAAGGGTTGCCCATGGATGTTCGTCTTGTAGTCGGTAACCATGAAGAGAAAATGGTAACATCTCATGCCAATCCTTGTAAGTCACTGTCATCTTTTGTATGATCTTCTTGATATTCTTGTTGGCAACTTCCACTGCACCATTCATCTTAGGCCGATATGGAGAAGAGTTGTGATGCTTGATCTTGAACTGCGTGTAGAGTTCGGTGATCATTTTGTTGTTGAGATTAGAACCATTATCTGTGATAATCCTTTCGGGAGTGTCGTACCGATAGATAAGATTATGCTTGATGAATCGAACCACGACATTCTTGGTAACATATGCGAACGAGGCTGCTTCTACCCATTTGGTAAAGTAATCAATTGCTACAAGGATGAAACGATGTCCGTTGGAAGCGGTGGGCTTGATTTCTCCGATCATGTCAATGCCCCACATTGCGAAAGGCCAAGGCGGTTAAAACATTCGGTCTTGGAGATACGTGCACTTTGTCTGCGTATATCTGGCATTTGTGACAAGATCGAGCATAGCAGTGACAATCAGCTTCCATGGTGGACCAATAGTAACCTGTTCTTAGAATCTTCTTAGCCATCGTATGTCCACTAGAATTGGTACCAAATGCGCCTTCGTGTAACTATTCCATGATATGTTCTCATTTTACGGTCCACAGTAGATGCACAAATCGTGATTGCGCTTGTATAAGATGTCGTTGCTGAGAAAGAATTTGGATGCAAATCTTCTCAAGAACTTCTTAGCATTGACAGATGCCCCTGCGGGATATTTCTGAGTCTCAAGATACCTCTTCACTTCGTAGAACCAAGGTTTCTCTTCTGTATCAAGCTCATAGCGGTATCTTTGGTTAAATCAAACTTCTCAATGATGATTTGGGGAGCTTCGTTGTCCCATCTGACTTTGAACATAGATGACATAGTAGCTAATGCGTCTGCCAACTAATTCTCTTCTCGTGGAATATGATCGAAAGTGATTTCTTCGAAGTAGGGGATCAGGCTTAAAACATGCTCTCGATATGGAATGAGATTCGGATGCTTCATATCCCACTCGCCTTTAATCTGACTGATCACTAAAGCTGAGTCTCCATACACTTGCAAGAATTTGATTCTTAAGTCAATAGCAGCTTTGATACCCATGATGCACGCTTCGTATTCGGCCATGTTGTTCGTACAACTGAAACATAATCTGGCGGTGAAAGGAGTGTGTCCGCGTGTAGGAGATGTAATGATGGCGCCAATGCCATTGCCAAATGTGTTTGAGGCTCCATCAAAAACCATGGTCCATCGGGATCCTTGTTCGGTCCTTGGGCACGGTTCTTTCTGTCGATAACTAGTAAAACATCTTAAATCGGAAATTGACGCATAGTGATAGTCATCTACGGCTTGATGAGCCAAATGATCGGCTACTACACTCCCTTGATCGCTTTCGAAGTATATTGGATGTCGTATTCGATCAAGATCATTTGCCATCTTGCTATTCTTCGGAGAAGTGGTTTCTCGAATATGTATTTTATCGGATCCATCTTGGAGATCAACAAGGTAGTGTGAGTCAACATATCTTTGTCTTAGTCGGTGAGCATTGCCAAAGCGCAAGTTTTCTCATTGTGAGTATCTTGTTTCACGTCGGTAAACTTTTGCTAAGGTAGTATATCGCATACTCTTTCGACGGACTCGTCATGTTGCCCAACACACCCCATTGAATTCTCTAACATCAAGTACATGATAAGAGGTCTTCCTCGTGGGTGGCATCGGATAGGAGGATTACGTAGGTACTCCTTAATTTTGTCAAAAGCGATCCGGAAATCGTGGTTCTATTCCACTACGATCTTTCTTGATAATTTGATTGGCTCACAAGTAGCGATTAGATGTGCAATGAATCGGCAATGTAGTTTAGTCGTCCCAAGAAACATCTGACTTCTTTCTCGGTACGGGGAGCTGGCATTTATTGAATAGCTTTAACCTTGGCGGGGTCAACTTCAATACCTTTACCACTGACAACAAACCCTAGAAGTTTACCGGATCTGACTCCAAAGATGCACTTGTTGGGATTGAGTCTTAGTCTGCTTCTTCTATCAAGCAGTTTACAAATGATCGAGATGTTCCTCTTCAGTCTGTGATCGAGCTATCATGTCATCGACGTAGACCTCTATCTCGTGATGAATCATGCCATGAAATAATGCCATCATGGCACGCTGATAAGTGGCGCCTGCGTTCTTCAGTCCGAACAGCATGACTTTGTAGCAAAATGTGCCCCACTGTGTAACGAAAGTAGTCTTCTCCATGTCTTCAGGAGCCATTTTGATCTGGTTGTAACCGGAGAAACCATCCATGAAGGAGCAAACCTTATGCTGAGCGGTGTTGTCGACCAGAACATCAATATGAGGAAGTGGGAAATCGTCTTTAGGACTCGCTTTGTTCAAATCTCTGTAATCCACACACATTCGTACTTTGCCATCCTTCTTAGGTATGGGTACCACATTCGCAACCCACTGTGGATAAGAAGTAACGGCTAAGAAATCGGCATTGAACGCTTCATAACCGCTTTGATTTTCTCGACATCTCGGGGCATCTGACGGACCTTCATTTCACGAGGGAAAACCTTCTTTTATCGGTAATCGGTGCACCACAATATCAATGTCTAGACCTGGCATGTCTTCGTATGACTAAGCAAAAACCTCGATATAGTCTCGTAGCATCTGAATCAATCTTTCTTTGACACTGCTCTCAAGACCTGCTCCTATTTTGACCTTTTTTCTGTCTTCATTAGTACCTAGATTCACAACCTCAACTGGCTCTTCGTGTGGCTGTAAAACTTGTTCTTCTTGTGCGATCGACAAGTTCTCCGGCACTTCACAATCTTCCTCACCTTCGTCTTGACTTGGTAGATCGGATTATCGAAGTCATATTTAGCAATAGCATAGGTTATCAGCGAGATTCGGGTGAATCTGCAGTGTATCACGTGGGTGTGTGTAGAACACATAGCTTTGAAGGGTGGTAAAAGTAAAAGAAAGAAAACAGTATTTAAATGCAAAAGTCCAATGATTTTATTGAATGAAATTATGCAAATGGAAGATAATAACCCTCACAAACGAGCCATAATGCCCCGGGCAGGGCACTAGGCTTTAAAGTTTATTGTTCAAAGCGTAAAAACGAAAAGCATAACAAAAAACAAAAGCAATTACTCCTGTCTAAAGGAGATTGGTATGACGTCTTCAGTCTTCCAATTGCTGAGTCCGTTGTCGGGAGTTGGGAAGACCCACTTGCTGATGTCGAAGTCGTTTTCGTTGTCTTCTATAGCATGGACTCCATTCTGGCTGATGTGGAAAGGAAGCTTGCCTGCACGTTTGCGGCGTATCATCTTTTAACCTTTGATGGTGAAGCCTAAACCAGTCTTGTCAGATTTGAAAGGAAGATCGGGGAGCTGACCCCAAATAGTACTACCTCCTTTTTCAACTGCGGCTTGAGCATCTTTTAGCGAGGCCATCCTAGGCAGAACTTGTATAACTTCAGGAGTGACAGGAGAGTCAACAGGCATGACACTTGGAACTGTTTCGAACTCTTGACAGGGAGTTTCGAAGAATTCACCTTCCATCTCGAGATATCGGAATGACTGCAGATGACTGACCATGTATTCTTCTTCACACTATCGTAACAACTTTCCCTTCACCGGGTACTTGACCACGATGCAAGGTAGAGGTAACGCCTACCCGTACCCAAGGGCGTCCAAGTAGGAAAGAGTAAGCTGGACGGATGTCCATGACAAAGAAAGTGGAGTCGAAAGTCTGGGAACCGACTTTAATAGGCAGAGTGAGCTCTCCAAGTACTATTCATTTAGAACCATCAAAAGCTCTCACAATTATGGCGCTGGGCTTCAAAACCAATCCTTCAACATCGATTCAGTCGAAAGCACTCTTCAGTAGGATATTTAGAGCAGAACCGGTATCTACTAAAACATGAGACAATGTAACGCCCTTGCATTCAACAAAGATGTGCAAGGCTTTGTTGTGTTTCCTTCCGGCAGAACTCAAATCAACATCAGAAAAGCCCAGGCCGTTGTTGGCAGCCAGGCTAGAAATACAAACTTCAAACGATCGATGGTAGTGTCTTGCAGACGTGAGCATTCTTGAAACTTCACCAAGGCCTTAGCATGAGCCTCGAGCACAAGAGCGAGCAAGCGTGGAGATCTTGGACGGAGTCTCGTCAACTGCTCCATGACATTGTAGTCACTCTTCTTGATAATCTTAATTTCCTCCATTTCTTGCTTGGAGGTATCTTGACAACTTCCTTTGGTACTACATCGAGCAAGATGAGTCATTGGTTCTTTCCTCTAGTTTGAGGCGGTTCAATAGATGGAATGCGCGCTGGAGTCGCGGTGTCTTTTGGAGGAGAGATCTCTGGAGAAAACACTCTTCCGGTTCTGGTCACCTTACTTGATTCGGTGATGTTGTCAATGTCAGGAATGGAAGCTTCAACTGTAAGATCCTCAATGGTCAGAGGGTCTTGCTTGACGCCATGATAATAAACCCCAGCTCCATAGTTCCAAGGTATAGCTTTGTTAGAGGAATATGGAACTGGCCTGGGAGAGGTAATGATGAGAGGTGTCACTCTAGGCACAGGATCAGCAGAGGAGATCCTTATTGTGTTAACATCAGCATAGTCTTCTGGGAAATCATCTCCACATCCGGTCGCCTTAACATCTTCAATAGGAATCTTGTAGCTTTCAGGAACGGTATACTTCACCATGTAATCAAACTTTCCACTTGGCTTCCCCAAGGTATCCCAGACTTCTGGTACAGTTTCGCTCACATCTTCGATCTTCAGATTCTTAGACATGTCTTCGCACAAATTCTCCACAGGTGAAGGTTTCAGAAATAGCACTTCTCGGTTATCCATCATGCATTGAATACGTCTTCTCAACCAAGCACATCCGTCAGGTGCAGATGGGGACCAACGACAATTCTCTGGGCATCCTGGATTAACACCGGCTTGCAACATATTCTTCTTAACAGTCATCAGAGGAATAGTCAAGTCATCTATATTAAAAACATAAGAATTCTTGTCAATAGCATTGGAACTTTTGCCATGATTAGGCATAGGTGCATTGATCACATTCGGAGTCTCAACAGGAGGATCAAACTTAATCTCTTTAGCTTCAATCATATCTTAAATCTTGTTCTTCAGAGCCCAACAATCGTCAGTGTTATGTCCTGGACTGTTCGAGTGGTAAGCACACTTTGCATTAGGATTGTATCTCGGAGAGGAAGTGTTGATGTTCTGAGGAGGATCCATCAAGGTAATCAGCTCTGCTTTCCACATGTGTTGCAAGGCTTGCGACAATGGCATGTTGATCTTCGTAAATTTTCTTCGTGGCGCATTCTGGTTACGCGTGTTGTCTCGCTGAGGTTGTGCTGATGTAGGATTGGAGATCACAACTGCCCCCATAGATTGAGCACGGTCGGTCTTGGCTTGGCTTTTCTGACCATACACATCATTGGCTTCTTTCTTACCACCAAAAGATCTCTTCGCAGCATTTGAGGATGACTCTACCTGAATCTTTCCGATCTTGATTCTAGCTTCAATACGTTCTCCTGTAAGTATCAGCTCGGTGAATCCGACTGAAGAGTTTCCAATCAGATGATTGAAGAATGGGCTTGTCAATGTTCCCATAAACATGTCAACCAACTCCCTATTGGACAAGGGTGGTTGAACTCTACCTGTTAGATCTCTCCATTTCTGAGCATACTCTTTGAACTTCTCATCACAACCCATAGACATGCTTTGTAGTTGCATGCGAGTGGGCGCTAATTCAGCATTGTACTGGTACTGCTTGTAGAAAGCATCTGCTAAGTCATTCTAGGTATGGATGTGGGTACTCTTTAGCTGATAATACCACTCCAACTGAGCTCCAGATAAACTCTCTTGAGAGTAATGGATCCAAAGCTTCCTGTCATCAGTGTGAGGATGGATCTTCTGAACATAGGACTTCAAATGCAGTTTCAGACAAGAAATGCCATCATACTTGGAAAAAGTAGGAACCTTGAACTTACGGGGAATCACCACACCAGGAACAAGACTCAGATCATCAAAATTCAGCCCGAACATTTTCAGATTTTCCACAGCATTCAGACGGTCTTCAAGTTGTTGTATTTGTCATCTTCAAAAGAGTACTGCTCGTGCTCATAGTCTTCCTCTTTGTTTTCAGACTCACGCTGGTCTCCTTCATTGTTCTTGACACTTCCCTCAGTTTCGATACTCTTATCTGAGAGTTCTATCCGGCTGACCACTTTAGGACCATCTTTGTGATGTCTGCCCATGTTGAGAACACCAATGACCCTCTTCTTTCTGTTGATGAGCTTCTTCAGATCTTCCTGGCCTTGGACCAAGCTGGTAACCACTTCCTGGAACTGAGCATTCTGAGCCTGGAGATCTTTGACAGTCTGTTCAAGAGCCACTTCTGCTAAAATAAATAGCGAGAAAATGAGAAAACCGATCTTCAATGTACTTGTTATGCTATGATATGCGATGTTTATGCAAATGCAATGCAATGTTTTCAAGGACCTTAGGAATTTAAATTTGTTAAACAAGGATGAACAAACTTTATTAGTCTCTTTTTATTCTTTTTTCTTTTTTAAGTACAAGAAGATAATTCAGAAAAATAAAAGAACAAAATCCTGAAGCTCTAGGTCTCCCATGGGCGCTTCCTCTTGGTGTTGAAGTAGGCGTTGATGTTTCGCTCCTCGTGAAGTAGATTGGTCAACTCTAGTACCTTCTTCTCGCTTGCATAACATTGAGCCTCGAATGTATCCCTTTCTTCTTTAAGCTGAATCCTGGATCTCTTCAAGTCTTCAAACTCAGTAGGCATGTCGGGGTGGAGAACAGTATATGGTACGTCACCTATAGCAACAGGTTCCATAGTTACTGGTAACACAGGTGTAAATGGCATCATGAGGTTTTGAGCTCGAGCTCGCACCCATTTGAGGTAAGGTTCCCAAGGAATGGAGTTTTGGTGCCCCAAGGTTTTGGTATCAGTCTTCTTTACCATGCCTCAAGCATGTATGAACCTTCGATGGTAATTCTGGAGATCGTGGTTGTAGTCGAACACAATATCTTGGAGAAGCATATCATGAGGACCATCTCTTCGAGCATAACCAAACTGACGTAGATCTAGAGAAGGGTTGTAAGTGATACCTCCCCTTATGCCAAGGAGTGGTACATTGGGGAATTCTCCACAACGCTCAATGAATGTGAAGTCCTTTTGAGAGAAAAGGCACCAACGGATATCTGAATGAGAGAGTGACATTAGCCTTTGAGACCACTTCAATCTTTGCTCGTTCTTCAAAACTGATTGAGGAAGGTGCGAAATAAACCACCTGGAAAGTAACGGTATACAACACATGAGAGTTCCTTGTCTTTTGGTAGTACGAGTGTGGAGAGAATGTAGAATATCTCCAAGTAAAGTAGGCACAGGATTACGAGTGAGGAATATCTTGATGGCGTTCACGTCAATGAACTGATCCGAGTTAGGAAATAGAACCAAACCATAGATTAGCAAAGCCAAGATGTCTTCGAATGCTTGGAAACTCATAGCTTTGAGGAATTCTCGGGATCTCTTTATCAGAAATTTGGCAAGTAAACCCTTAACTTCGCTTCTAGTTTCCCAATTAGCTTCAATATCTGAGTGCTTTAGGTGTAATGCTGATGCGACGTCTTCGTACTTAGGGGCCTTTTCTAAGCCGGTGAATGGCATTTGGTCAAGAATAGGTATCCCAAGTAGCTTAGAGAACTCTTCCAAAGTAGGAACCAACTGATAATCTGGGAATGTAAAGCAATGGTGTTTCGGATCGAAGAACTGGAATAGGACGTGCATCATATTTTCTTCAAAACCGGAGATAACCAAGTCAAGTAGATAACCATGTCTTTTGATGAACTGAGAGTGATCAGGAATTTATGAAACCAAATCTTTAAGCTGAGAAGGTATTGTCATACCCCAAAATTTGCCCTCCATCTACTCAAAAGATCTCATACATCCATACTCAAGGATTCCTCAAGAGTTGATCAGACAAACTCTCTCCTAGACAATCAACCCAAACTAGGGTTTGGTATCTCTCAAGTCAAGATGGATTTCCAACATCTCCAATGACCTTCATGCTTCCTCATATGCTTCAAAGATTCTCCATGTCAAGTTTCAAGCCTCACAAGTCAAGTTTCCTCAGACAATTGTTCAGATGGTTGAAAATCGGGTGTATTGGACAAAAGTCAACTGTGGTCAACATACTGATCAAAACTTGATTTTTGGTCAACATCCTCATTTTGAAGTTACATTCATCATTTGATCAAGGGTTGATCATGATTCATCAAGAAAACTCAAGATTTGCCCAAAGTCAAACTTTCTAAATTAGGGTTTCTAGATGAAAAGTCAATGAACTGATCATAACTTTCTCATGCTTTCTCGAAATTTTCCACCACCTCTTGTTTTGAAGAAAATTCAATTCTCTACAACTTCATGTCTCACAAGAATGTCCAAAAATGCTTCATTTGAGAGGTATAGTTCAAAACATTACAGTCATTTTCAAAGTCAACAAAAAGTCAACCTTTTGTTTTGAAGATATTTTGAGCATGGTAACTCAATTGAGATGAGACCAAAGACATTGGTTAGAGGACTCTTAGAGCTTTCCAAAAGTCCAAGAACACTCAAAATGTGGAAAATTGAGCAAGATACACTATTCGGAAGTTGGGAATTTTGGACAATTGCACAAAGGACATATTGGTCAAATTGCAAAATTTTCCAAATGGGCCTATAATCTTTTGATCCAAACTTGTTCATGATGCTATTCTTGACCCATAAATGCTTGACCTTGGTTATTTTCTATTTTTATGATTTATATTTGAATTTTATAACATTTAATTCAAAAATAAATTATATAAAATATGAAAATTAAACATTTTTCTCAAAAGGAATGATTTTATATCTTTCTAAATGTCCAAGAAGGCCCATGACCCTTACCAAATTCGTGATAGCCTTGCATTCATGAGAAAATCATATATTTTTCAATATTTGATTTTATTTTAAATGGAAATATTTGCACATTCAAGAAGCAATCTTTTTCACTCCTTTTGCCATCAAATTTCTTCTATAA
Organism: Vicia sativa; assembly: GCA_021764765.1. Classification (NCBI taxonomy): domain Eukaryota; kingdom Viridiplantae; phylum Streptophyta; class Magnoliopsida; order Fabales; family Fabaceae; genus Vicia; species Vicia sativa. The sequence goes on from CM038793.1 coordinate 67,114,406, forward strand.
ATTGCCGTAATACACACAAGCACGAGGACGAAACCCTAGCTCAAGCCAAACCCTTATTTTGTCAAAAATTTTCCAAGAATCTTTGAAATTCGAATTTCAATTTCCAGCAGGTTTCAGCCTCCAAACACCACTCCATTGTCTTCAGGAGGTAAGTATGAGTAAGAATACACTCTTGCCATGGATCAAAGCAAGCTGAATCGCACCATATACATGCATACATAACTGATTTTTCTTGAATTCGTATTTTTATTATCAGCATGTTTTAATTGATTCTAACGTTTGCTATGTGTTCATGAGGTTCCAATGGATGATCCGGGCCATCGTTTTAATGCTTGCCGCGTTAGAAACATGATTTGCCATTTTAGGGTTTTCAGCTGGAAGCTTGAACCGCTTATCCAGGGCGATTCGGGCAAGAGAACTATGCCATTGAACTCGCAGCCATCCAATTAGGGGATAGGGTATCTTTTTCTATTTATTTGCGTGATTTTGCGGATCCCGAATCGGAGCTAGGAGGAAGGAGCCCTAACTCGGCGTCGTTGACTCTCTCGACCGGTGGCGTGTGAGGCGTCTGATTCGCTCATTCATAAACAATGGGGTCCACTTCGCTGACTGTGATTCAAACACTCCCAGGACACGTATACGCTTATAAACATATGCTTCCAATCCCATGACACGGATGCACGCTAGCTCAGATGGCAAAGGCATTGGTTTTCAAGGTTTGAAAGGGATGTCTCCAGTTCGATTCCTGGTTCAGACAATCCCTTTTTTTCATTTTTCCAAAACTTGCATATTTTTCAATTATTTCATATTTTTTATTTATTTTCCATATTTTCATGTTATTTTAATTACTTTTTCACAATTTATTTATGCATTAAAAAAATTACTAAAAAAATGTTTTCTTTTTGCATTTATATTCTGAAAATCTTTATTTAATTTAATAAATTAAAAAATATAATTTTTGCATGCATATTTATTTTATTTTTATTTTTGCATTTAAATCATTATAAATTGCATTTTAATTACTAAATCTTTTCCAAAAAATCCCAAAAAATTATTTTAACTTATTTATCTTATTTCCAGCATATATTAATTTTCTCATATTAAAAATTGCATTTTTTCTAACATTTTCTCTTATTTCAATTTCATCATATTTCCCGATTTTCTTATTCTTTCACAGGTTGCTCCGATTCAGACGTTTTTTTTCCCTTATCATTCTATTTTTCCAATAATGTAATTGTTCATGGGTTGTAATAGTTAATTAGGCTTTTATTTTCCGCATTTTCTGATTATGTATCTGCCCCAAAGCCATGTAATAGCGTAGGTTTACCTTTCCGCATCTTTACATTCCGCACTTTTACTTTCCGCACCCTTATCAATTGCTAGTAATTAGGCGTGTATGGCAAGATAATAATTGGACATAGCTCACACTAATTTTAAGATAAAATATCTGAATTTGACACACTTCTCTCACACACGCACCCCTTAGGGTAATTCTCTCTCGATGCCTTTTCGATTTCAAATGGTCATGTCCCTCGAACGTAGAGGTATTCTAGCACCGTTGCCTTCCAAACAAATCATCATAGTCCCTTCGATACAAAGATCATAAGACCCACGATGTCGCCTCCGAATACATGATCTTGACCCTCGATTGTTGCCTACGAAAAAATGATGATAGCCCCTTCGAATGTGCTAGGATACTTCCTACAAGTTGCTTTCGATGACCATCCGATGTCCCTTCGAATGTCCCGTTCACATCCAACGAATGGAGCTACCTACTAACTAATGGTATGGCTAGCGCTATTCTAAAGGAATGTAGAAGTACAAAACGACCAATTCTGAGTGGGTAAATAAGTCTTTTAGTTGCTTGCTCTATCAAATGCTTTTCACACCACACACTTTTTTCAAAGTTCAAATTCTTTTCAAAACAAAAACATTTCCGAACACTTTGTATACACTCCTACATGAGTCATTACAAAGTCAAAGCGAAATGCCTTTTTCAAAACATTTTTGTCAAACACACAGAAAGCAATTTTAAAAAAGTTATCTAAGAGCAACTAAGAGCCCGTAGAATAAACTGCGGATGGAAAAGGGTGCTAATACCTTCCCTTTTCATAACCATTCTCCCGAACTCAGAATCTAACGAAGGTCTTTTTCTGTTACTTTTACCTTCCCTTAATTGGATAAAAATAAAAGTCGGTGGCGACTCTTGCTATCCGCACATTTGGATACAAAAATCCTACAAAGTCAGTTCACCGTATCACAGGTATACCCATGAAGTTGATTCGGATAGTCTTTCTAGAAGCCATAATTCCCTACAAAACAGAGCAAAGATAAATCCCTAGGTCCTTGAAATAGTTAGAAATGTTATGCAATGTGATGATGTCATGATGTCATGTTTAGCAATCACAAACAAATCACACAATAGCCCTAGGTTTAAGGCTTGCATGAGGTATATGTGTCTACCCTACCAAAGTTTGAGTTGGTTCATCCTGTCCTATAGTAGTAATCGGGTTCTAGGAATCTCATATCATTGATCTTTCTCGTAGGCGTTTATTTAAATACGACTACCAAGTGGTCGACCAAAAATATCCCAAAAATCTGATCTTAATGAGCGTAGCATCGAGTATCAACCAACCTCGGTCTACACCAAAGTCGGCCATCTCGCTACCTTCTAATGGCCAAGATGGGTCAATTAGGGTTCTAAAAGTTGAGTAAGTGTTGATGACACCACGCAGAAGCCAAATACTATCCTCAACTTGGAAATGAAGAGTATCATGACATCTAAAGTGTCACACTAACGTAGCCATCATGTTGATTGTTTCGGTATAAGCCTAACGGTCGCGACGATCTATTGCTACTTACCTAAGGAAACCTAGATCCGGGTGTAGGATCCCCCACAAATATAATACCCAAGCAACCCTTAAAAGTAAAGCATACAAGTCAAACAGAAAGCAGTAAAAACAATCTACAAATCCCTAAGGTATTCTCTCTTTAGGGTGTCTCCCGGAGTCGCCATTCATGTCGGTGGGAGAACCGACTTTGAGATTTGTTTTGCTTTTTATCGCAAATGTTGCGATAGCAAGAGTCGCCACCGACTTTTCTTTTATCCAATTAAGGAAGGTGAAAAGACGAGAAAAGACCTTCGTTAGATTACGAGTAAGGAGAAGGTTATGAAAAGGAAGGTATTAGCACCCTTTCCATCATAGTTATCTACGGGCTCTTAGTTGCTTCTAGCTCATCTTTAAAAATTGCTTTCTGTGTGTTTGACAAAAATGTTTTGAAAAGGCATTTTGCTTTGACTTTGTAATGATTCATGTAGGAATGTATACAAAGTGTTCGGAAATGTATTATTTTGAAAAGTGTTTGAACTTTGACAAAAGTGTGAGGTGTGAAAAGTATTTTGATAGAGAAAGCAACTAAAAGTCTTATTACCTACTCAGAATGGTCGTTTTCGTGTTATTTTACGTTCCTTTAGAATAGTGTTATCCGTACCATTAGTTGGTAGGTAACCCTATTCGTTGGATGTAAAAGGGACATTCGAAGGGACATCGGATGGTCATAGAAGGCAACTTGTAGGAGTATCCTAGCACATTCGAAGGGACGATCATCAGTTTTCGTAGGCAACAATCGAGGGACGAGATCATGTTTTTGTAGGCCACGTCGAGGGACTCATGATCTTTTATTCGAAGGGACTATGATGATATGTTTGTAGGCAACAGTGCTAGGATTCCTCTACGTTCGAGTGACTTGACCATTGTTCGAAAGGCAACGAGAGAGAATTACCCTAAAGGGTGCATGTGTGAAGAGTGCGTTGAATTCAGATAAGTTATCTTGCAATTAGAAGTGATCTATATTCGTTTTTTATCTTCCTATACACACCTAATTACTAGCAATTTATAGGGTGCAGAAAGTAAACTGCGGAAAGTAAAGTGCGGAAAGTAAATCATACGCTATTACATGGCTTTGGGGCAGTTACATAATATAGGAGTGCGGAAAGTAAAATCCTAATTAAACTATTACATCCCATGAGCAGTTACATAATATTGGGAAAAAATGCGAGAAAATAAATCCTAACTATTACAACCTGTAAGCAGATACATAATAATCAGAAAATATAAGAAATTCGCATAAGAGGAAAAATACGTTAGTAAGAGAAAATTTTGAAGAAAAATGTTTTTGGGTTAGTAATCATAATTTGATGATAAAGTAATTTTTTGGGAATTTTCTGGATTGGTTTTGATGGAGCAAAATAATTAAAAGTCAATTTAATGGTTAATTAACAATTAATTAAAATATGCATGTAAAAATATTAATTTTAATGTCAAAAATTAAATAAACATTTTTCTGATTAAAATGCAAAAGGAAAATATTTTTGGTGATTTTTTAATGCATGAGAAAATTATTTAAAGAGAAAATAAATTAAATAAGAAAATTAAGAAAAGAAATAAGAAAATATGTTAGTTGTAAAAGTGGTAAAAAAGAAGAAGTGAGGATGCCAGGATTCGAACTCAAGACACCCCATTCACATTCACGCGCCACTTGCCACTGGACCAACCTGCATTTGGTGTTAGTTAAATGAAGCAAAAACAATATGAACGAAATTGAGTTCTGAGAACCCAGAAACCGCGCGAAGAACTTCATCTTCTTCGTTTGAATTTTTGAATTCATAGCGACGGTTCGGCCTTCTGACCCACAAAATTCAAAAATCACATACAAGTAATATAAATTCATTGTGAATACATGGTTCGACTGGGTTTTGTCTCCTGAACACGATGGTGGTCTTAGTTTCGTCCAATTTTTCCTATTTCAGAAAACCCCAATTAGAGCAGATGAATCCTAACCATGGTGAATTTCGATTCAGGTGTCTAAACTCCAATTAACCTATGCAGAAAGTTTCGAAACTCCATTCTAAACACAAACAAAGCATCAAAACATGTTAAATATGCATGAAAATCAAAAATCGAAATTGAGTTAGAAAGTGCAAACCGAAATCTGAATTCGTGATTCTGGATGTTTGGGTGACTTGTGAGTATCTGGATCGATTCAAGGGACCTCCAGGAATATATTGGAATGCTTAGAATTGGTTGAATCGATCTGAAACTAGGGCTGCAAGTTGCTTGTACCACACGGTTTTTTTGAGCTTTGTTAGGGTTCTTAGAGGCAGAATTTTTGTCCTTTGTTCATGTGAATGCATTGTGTACTTATAGTGGATGGATTTAGCTCAAGAATCATGAGGAAATAATGTACCAATCAATGAGAAAATATTTGATTTGGTATAAAACCAAATATTGCCTTTTTGGTCAAATTTCAATCAATTCTCTTGCCAATCAATGCCAATTTCGAATTTTCCAGCTTGTGTGGATTGCTTGGACCTCAAGAATGAGAGAAAAATCTAATTTGCATTTAATTTTGATTTTCTACCTTTTATTTTAATTTAATTGGCTTTTAAATGATTAAAATCCAAAATAAATAGAAAATAAAAGATAAAATTCGTGGCCTTGGGCTTGGAGGTTCCAAATTATCTGAGGAACAAGTTTGAACCAAAAAAAGTTAGGCCCATTTGCAAAATTTTGGATTTTGACAAGTATTTCTCTTTGTGCACCTCTTCAAAAATGCCCAACTTGTGCAAGGTGTATCTTGCTCAATTTTTAACATTTTTGGGTGTTCTTGGACTTTTTAGAAAGCTCTAGATGTCCTCTAAACAAAATCTTTGGTTTTATCTCAATTGGAGTTTCCATGCTCAATAACACCTTTTTACAAAACGTTGACTTTTTGTTGACTTTGAAAAGGACCTGTAATATTTTGATCCATATCTTCAAAATGAAGCATTTTCTGACCAAGCTTGTGAGACATGAAGTTGTAGAGAATTGAATTCTATTCAAAATGAGAGGTGTTGGTAAAAATTTTGATAAAGTATGAAAAAGTTATGCCTGGTCAAAGTTCTGTTGACTTTTGTCTAAGAAAGCCCAATTTAGAAACTTTGACTTTTGATCAAATCTTGAGTTTTCTTGATGAATCATGATCAACCCTTGATCAAATGATGAATGTTACTTCAAAATATGGATGTTGACCAAAAATTATGAAGTTTGACTGTATGTTGACCACAGTTGACTTTTTATCCAATACAATTGATTTTCAACCACCTGAGCAATTGTCTGAGGAAACTTGACTTGTAAGGCTTGAAACTTGACATGGAGATTCTTTGAAGCATATGATGAGGCATGATGACCACTGGAAATGTTGGAGGCTCATCTGATCTTGAGGATAGCCAAACCCTAGTTTAGGTTGATTGCTTAGGAGAGGGTTTGTTTGGTCAACCCTTGTGAAATCCTTGAGTATGGATGTATGTGATGTCTTAAGGAGTAGGAGGGCAAATTTTGGGGTATGACAGAGGTGCAGAAGGGACACGTGTTGGACACGATGCCCCGACTTGTTGGTACTTTTGGAACAATTTTGGTTCTACATGTAGAATCCTTAAATTTTGATGATAACAAAGTATAGAGGACAATTTTGTAAACTAAGCATTTCATTAAATGTGAAATATCTTAAGATAATTAAAGCATACTCTAGACTCAGGACAAAGTTGGTCAAAGCAAACTCCGCACTTTGGACTCTTGACTCCAGACAAAAAGTTGATAATAAGAAGAAGTGTCCATATGATAGTTAATCATCTAGATAAACAATACAACGCCTCTACTTCAAATAATCCAGATTCATTCTGATAACTCAAGCCTCTTTTCCACTAGACTCTGAAGTCTAAATCTACAAGGCTCTGAACTCTGATCAAGCTTCAAATTATCTCAAATATGAATCCAATTATTGAGAGAATAATTATTGAAAGAATATTCTTAGAGATAGTACATTCAAGCATAAAAAATAAATATTCCTTAGAAAGGACAAATATGTTGGAATTCTTAAAGGATTATACTACCAATGGATCTCCATAATTCACGACTCAATCATGTACCACTATTATAGTTGTGAAATTGATGAAGTGAAAGGAAATCGCGATTCAAAATGTAGTAGAAATCAAAATTTCCCTTTAGTTGATCCTTACGAATGATCATGATCACTGATAGAACAATTATCTCTTGCGGGAATCAACAAATTTTGATGCAAATCCGGATGAATGATCACGAGCATTGATGAAGAACAACGCCTCTACTAAGTTCACACGAATATATTGCCTTCAATCTCAATGCTAGTTTATACGAATGAAGACTTTAAGTGGGAGAAAAAGAGAGAAATTATGGTCAGGGTTTCACAAACTTAATTTCATCAACTAACAAAGCTTATGCACAAGGATTGTATTTATAGAACCACTTATGTGGGTTGTAAGCTAAAAAGCCCAACTTAAGTGCCCCACATAATAATAATAATAATAATAATAATAATAATAATAATAATAATATTAATAATATTATAATAACTATTTTTACAATAACTAATATGATAATGACTATTATTATAATAAATATACTTTATTATTATTATTATTATATTTTATAACTATTATAATAATAATAATATTAACTATTATTATATTTAAAGATGTTCCATATTTCACTTAAGTGCACCGTACCTTACAGTGTTCCATAATTCTCCCATGTACATTGCACCTTACGATGTTCCTTATTTATTCTATCTCTCATCAATATATCCTTATGTGTGTGACCCTGTTGGTTCTCGTAACGGTGACAATTATATTAAATCATACATTTAATATAGTAAATAATGAGTGGTATCTAGCAACACATCACTTTTGCCCAAGTCACGAAAATGTCATGTAATCTGATAAAACCTTTTTCGTGATAACGTTTGTCTGTAGAATTACCCTTTTGCCCTTATGTCCATATTGAACACAAGTCATAGACAATGTCACCCTTGTCTAGTTCAATATTGGGCCCTTAGACATTTATCTTGTTATGCAGGATGAGAAAATTCCATCTAGGTCATTCATGTCCCTCATCAAGCTTTGCGAAGTACCCATCAATTGTCTTTATGGTTATCTTGTTACGAATAATGTTTGATCAACAATAAAGTACTTGACTCTACATCTATGGTACATAGTAGTTTCAAATCGAAGGGTGGTATACACCACTATCAGCGTGAGAATAACTTATGATACTTTGCATAACATTATATGTTGTATTCTCATAGTGGGTCAATCCAGTATAAATATTACTCCTAATATTTATACCTATGTCAAAACTTGATAACTCTTTATCCATAATCTATGAGATGTGATCATCAGTCTATCTACATAATAGTCTCAATATTTTAATGTTATCCCACTTCACAATAAAGCTACACCTCATATATTTTAAGAATAATTTCCTTATGTTTAATGAGATCTCATGATTAAGTCGCACTTAACATTTCATTAATCAGACTAACTATTCTAGAAACTTTATTATTTTGGAAAAACAAACATAATAAAGAAATCCATTTTATTATTAATAAATAATTCGATACAAGTACCAAAAGTATTAGCCTCTAGGGCTTACACCAACAATCTTCCACTAGCACTAGAGCTAGTTAGGCATACCTCTTATACCCATAGATCTAATATTATCATCATACTTCTGTTGTGCAAGAGGCTCTATTAGTGGGTCAACAACATTGTAAAGTGTAGGTACTTTTTACATCTTCACATTCCTTTATTTATCATCACTCGAATGAGGTGATGCTGCCTAAGTATGTGTTTGGATCATTGGTGAGATCTAGGTTCCCTAGATTCTAAGATAGCACCATTGTCACCAAAATAAAAATCAATGGGATCCACAATAATATAGACTATGCCAAGTTCATAATGAACTACTTGATCCAAAAACCTTTATTTGTTGCATTTAAGCAACAATACACCAGGCTTCAATTGTAGAAATAACAAATCTATTTAGCTTTTGAGCTTTTCAAGCTCACAACACCAACATTTAAGCAAAATACATAACCAGATTTGAGTAATATGTCATCCACTTAATATCAGGATGACGAGCATGCTCCCACTAACCTTCCTTTAGATTCAAGGCTCATTTTGATCCATGAGTGGTATATTACCTTGATCAGTGACGAGATAACCATATATCTCAGGTTGGTGATGTATCCTCTTTGATATATGCTAGTATTGTTTTACTTGAGCATGTTCTCTTCCACAACTACTTGTGTTTCCTGCTCTAGTTCCTCCATATGTGTTTCACTATTTTTGTGGTTCTTGGATTTCTTCAAGCTCTATTTTTCTCCCACTGATTCCTTTAGAATAAAGTTATTTTCCAAGAAAACTCCAGTTCAAGTGACAAACACTTTGTCCTTAAAAGGATTGCATAAGTAATATCCTCTTATTTCTTTCGGATACGACACAAATAAGTATTTGTCAGATTTGGGCTCAAGCTTTGTTGAAATTTATCGTTTCATATAAACTTTGTAACCCCAAATCTTCATGTAAGACACATGTGGTTTATTACCACTTCATATCTTATATGGTGTCTTCTCAACCATTTTGGATGAAACATGGTTAAGTGTGCAAGTTTTTTTCCATAAAGCGTGTCCCCGAAAGGAGTTTGGAAGATTGGTGTGACTCATCATGGATCGAATTATGTCTAACAAGGTTCAGTTTCTTCTCTCGGATACACCTTCCACTATAGTGTTCCGAGAATAGTAAGTTGAGATATATCTCACAACCTTTTAGTTGGTCACCAAACTTAAGGCCTAAATATTCACCACTCGATCTGATCGAAGGGACTTAAGATTCTTGCCTAGTTAGTTTTGTACTTCATTTTGAATTCTTTAAACTTTTCAAAGGACTCATATTTGTGTTTCATTAAATACACATAACCATATCTACTTAGGGGTGGACATCGGTTCGGGCCAGTTCAGGTTCGGGCCCAAAACCCCAATCCAGCCTAACCCTCGGGTGACATATAGTAACCCAATTTCGACCCTGTTAGCTGAAGATTTTGATGTCTTGTGATTCGAAGAAATATCATGGAGCTCGAGACGAGATGACGTTAAAGTATTCAAGGGAATATAGTGAATATCATAGTTTGGAAAGAAAGGGGTTAGCTCTTCGAATGGATGTAATGAGTTCGGATGTCGAGCAAATCTTGGTGATATATGTGAAACAAGCTTGATCGGGTAATAGAATCATCTCGGAAGAAATGGGTTCGAGATCGAGCGAGTGATACATTGAAATTCAAAAGCAAGCGGGATAAAAGGAGTTGAAGCGAAGAAACAGTTCGCGTGGAAGCAAGAGAAGCATGGTGTGTTGCATGTTCTAAGCGTGGAAAGATCTTATGGGTTAGACCGTTATGGTCGAATTAGTATAAATAGAAGTCTTAATGTTAGGATTTCGTGTGTCATATCTATGGTACTAAAATTCAGTCACATTCAAAATACCACATGGCTAGGGAAACGAATGCACGAATGATGTACGTATGATTGCACCAAGACTTTATTATTCAATGTATCTTTATTCCTCCAGTCTAATTTTATCTTGCAATGCCTTTTAAATTCCTTTATTTTCAAAGTCATTTCATTTAAATGCTTCTTCTACCATTACTGAAGTTCTTTACTTTTCCAGAAACCTTTACATTAACGTTGTTATTTCCCAGAAAGTTTTTATACATTTGTTTACATTCCTGTCTTTTACGTTTCACGCAGTCACTTTGAAAATCTTTCACACTTTAAGAGTTTATTTGAATATTGCTGCATTTATATACTTTGTTGCTATTTCGAATACTGCATGTTCTTGTTTGCTCAAACCAAATATACGTTATTAACTTGATCACATCACTAAGTAATCGAAACGTATCTTGACATATACAAAACCTCCAAAAACAAGTCTCAAATATGGATCTTTATCTTAAGTTTATACCAACAGCCGATACCCCATAGGATCAATCTAGTCGATCCTGCAAGTTACCGAGGATTGAATAACATAATTATAACGCTTATTCAATAGTTTGGAAGACTAGCGGTTGTTTCACGAAATCACTTTGAACAAAATGGCACGCCCATGGACCGAGTTTGGTATTACGAACTAGGAAAGTTATAACCATAATTATTATAGAAATTCTTTACGAGTAAACAAAGTTCATTGGTATATGAACCTTAGGGTGGTAGAATAACTAAGAGGAACCAACCTTTACCCGAAGAAAGCGAAATAATAGAATGTCTAGTAATCAACAAGGGAACAAAATGCCCCACGGAGCAGGCACTAATCGTCTGTTTATTGCAATGTCGGTCGATCCCTTGAATGCGATCGTTGCATCTTCGACTAGTAATATAGCCACGAATGGAACAAGTGGCACGTCAATAAATAATTCGATCTTGGGCAATACGAACCACTTTGGTTACCACAGGATCCATCCCACAACCGAGGACACAAGCCCATTTCGCCACCCACTACAAACTAGACCACCGGTTTCGAGGGTAATAGACCCGAAACCCTTCTTACGGATGCCAACATCTTTCATGGCGGTGTGCAAACTTCGATGTCAAATGCATCACCCCAATTAGGATCGGATGCGGTTAATCAATTTCTTACAAATAACCAAGGTTTGGGGGTTATAGCGCTTTACCCACCTTAACCACGAAAACCAAATGGCTTTTAGGCAGCGATGGATGATAGTAACCATAATATGATCGGAGTGTTAGCACAAACTATGCAAGAAATCTTTGCCCCAATAGTTCGAGCGTGGTGACGAATAGGAAAACGCAGATAATATGAGTCGAATAGCGATTTCTTTGCCCCACCGGAGGCGTGAAGCGAGTGTGGTTCGAGCAAACACACCTATCATCGAACAAGCCATTGACCCACCCTATAGGCCGATTAGAAGAATTTGACACGAGGGCAAGGGCACAAAGAAATGTCCCGTGATTCGAGAAGAACCACTTAGGGAGTCGTAGAACCGATGGCGAGGATCGAAAGATACGATGCTCCGATGGTCGAGAGGAACCACGGAGGGTAGTTGGGGAACCGGGGCCGGGCTTGAAGGCAAGAGGCCCCAGTGTTTGAGACGAACAACCTAGAGGAGTAGTTATGATAGGTAGAAACCAAGATCTTGACGGTGGTCCATAGAATTCAAATGATAATATCTTGGCGAAAATAACTTAACCACCATGATAGAGAATAATGGCCCAAAACGGTATTCTGAGGATTAGGAGGCCAAATTATGCTTCTCCCATAGCGATTACGTGATGCATACAGACTTACCAAGGGACACAAGATCCCTAAGTTTACAAAGTTATTGGAGATACTAACGAATCAAAAGTCGAACACATAGCAGTATCTCAGGCGGAGACATAGCCAATAATGAGAACCTTAGGATTAAGTATTTCCCAAGTTCACTTACGAAAAATGCTTTCACGGTTCACCACATTACCACCGGATCCATAGATACAGGCCTCTTAGAAAGATTGTTCCATGAACAATTCTACATGGGACAATCCAAGATAAGTCGAAGGAACTAGCTAGTGTTAAGAGGAAGTTTCTTGAACCCATAGACGAATACTTGAATAGGTTCGACTATTGAAATCCGGATGTTTCACTGGTCCCCGAACATGAATTAGTCGAAATGGCTGGTGGCCTTGACTATTCGATTAGAAAGAAATTAGATACACAATACTTGAGAGATATGGCTCGGTTGGCGATAGGGTTCGAGTCGAAAGACTAAAGGCCGAGAAGGCCAGGCTTTCAAAAGTAACAAGAAGGAAAGAATTTCCTATGTCGAAACCGAGGAAGTCGGTGGTGTCGATTCGAGGAGGAAGTGGACCTAGCGAGTTAAACAGGCCCCACTCTTGTAAACTGTTGGTTCCCACAAAGGGAAAAGAAATTGTTGAAAATGAAAAAATGACAAATTCCCAAAGAAGGTGTACACCTTTGATGTGACAAAGTGTGATGAGATTTTGACCCTTGTCAAAGCGGTCAACGATTGTGCCATCGAATGTTAAAATACCTCCTTTAGACCAAAGAAAGAAAGGGATTACCAAATATCATAGTTTCTTAGGCCACAAAACCTCACGGTGTTTTCTTTTAGGACTTAATTGAATGCAATCAAAGAAGGCAGACTGAAGTTTGCTGATAAGCCAAAGATGAAGGTAGATGAGGATCCTCTGGATATTGCAGACACCAACTACTCCGAGCCTGCAGGCATGGGAGAAATAAATATGGTGGAAACAGACCAAGGGGACAATACATTGAAAGATGAAAACGAGAATGAGAGTTGGGGATGATCGAGTCAACAATGGCGTCACTGAAGACATCCATCAGCAACCAGAAGCTTCGACTAAGCCAGCGCAGTCATCTGTTTCAAAGGACATCCAGGCTACTGAGGGCCAGGAGAGTCGGGACAGGTGAGTGCAGACTCAAGGTCGAGGCGCCGATTAGAAAAGGTCCAAATTACGAATCAACTCTCCCCTGAGAAAGAGATCTGGGATACTTTGGGAGAACCCAGTGGAAGATTCGATTATCTGGTAAAATATTCTGCGCCAGAGAGTGCAAAGATCCCAATCGAAGCCATCAAACCATCGGGTTGGGGAGATGAGGATACAAAAGGCGGTGAGGTCGAAGGACACGAGTCCAAGAAGGAAGTTGGGGACACTCTGGGGAAGCCTAGTGGCAAATTCGACTACCTAGTGAAATATTCCGCCCCAGAGAGTTCGAAAATACAACTTAAAGACATCGAACCATCGGGTTGGGGAGATGATGAGAAAGATGGAGAGGTGGATGTTAACATGGTGGACATGGAGAAACCTTGTTCTGAGATGCAAGAAATGGAGAAATACCTTGAGAAGGAAAAATACAAAATGAATGAAGGGTATGCTGCAGATATCAGTTTAAAAAATTACCTCATGGTGTGCCACAAAGGAAACGCTGAGATGATGCTATGTCCCAGATGCGCATCATACGCAATGAAAGATTCTGCGAGTTCGAAAGGAGCCAAAGGGCTCGAACTGGCGTCAACTGGCGCCAAGACAATCAATTGTTTAGATGCTATCCTCGACCTGGAGAGAGTGTGTTGGAGTTCTTGGTACGCTGCCATAAAGGGGCAACGAAGTGTTTGATTTGCCCAAGGTGTTCAGCAGCATATGACCAAAACATGGCAGGGGCATTCGAAACCATTCCTTTCGCGCCATGTTGGAATCACAAGGAGATGGGTCAGAAGGGTCAGCACCTCCATGGCAATCATAATCAAAGGAAGCCTGACAGCCCTTACCCCAAAGGTGCTCGAAGAGTAACATTCAGAGTCCCTGCTGAAGTACCAACCGATGAGATGGTGCGTCAAAACCAATAGGGGGAAAGATAATTGGAGAAGCAACGAACAAAATGCCCGTCATGCCATGGTGTACAGGAGACAGTTCAACAACAAAAGAAAAGAAGAGTTGAGGCTGGAAAACTATAAGGGGAAGAATCCCATGTCAAGATCCCAATGGCGAAGGCAACAACGTGTTCGAAAGAGAAGGAAATCTTGGCGCTTAAGAGGTAGTTTCGACCAGCAAGAAAGAGATGTCCAGCACTAACAAGCCAACGACAAGCAAGCAACCCGAAAACAAACCTCCAGTTAGCAGGAGACTTTTTGCTGACACAAAACCAGATGAATCAAAAGAATATACTCCAGGGCCAGAGGAAGATGAAGATATGCTAACTGATAACTTCGAATCAGAAGGAGAATCCTCACTCAACCTAAACGCAGCGTGGTGTCCGTACTACCTTCCGAGTTTGGACAAGAAACCAAATCAAGAACAGAAGAGGATGATAACATTGATATGATGAAACATAGGCGGTTTGCTATTATGTCATGGATAATGGCGCCGTCGAAGAGCAGAATGCCTTCTTCGAACATCCAGAGCCAGCAATGAAGAACCATTTGAAACCACTGTTCATTCGAGCAAAGGTTAATGCCCATGGTGTGAATAAGGTCCTGGTAGATGGAGGCGCAGCGGTTAATCTAATGCCTCATTTTATGTTAAGAAAGCTGGGAATACAAGAAAGTAATGTTAAACCGCATAACATGGTGCTATCAAATTATGAAGGGAAAGTTGGTCAAACGTTGGGAGTGGTGCAAGTAGAGTTAACCGTTGGTTCGAGCTGCAGGCCCACCATGTTCATGGTAATCGAAGCCAAGGCCAATTACAACCTGCTGTTAGGAAGAGAATGGATTCATGGCGTAGGGGCAGTTCCTTCGTCAATGCACCAAAGGTTAGTGTTATGGAGAGAAGATGGGATAGTGGAGAACATCGAGGCAGATCAGAGTTACTTCATGACTACAGTCAACCTCGTCAACAAAAGGAATTATGACAAGTATCTAGCACGAATAGCCCCTTGTGCTCCAAATGAGGAGATGAACGAAGCCAGAGATGCGCAATATTATATGACCCTTCGCCATGATGGCATATATTGGGACAGAAAAATAAGTAAAGAAGACGAAGGACTCGATGGTACTTCGAGAAGACGGCCAGAAGGCTGGCAATTCGACAATAGTGCTCATGACTGAGTCCTCCTTCTTCGAAAGGATTTCGGCCTATATGGTGAGAACAAATGGATAGCGACGGAGGTGAAATAGATAGTATAGTTGAAGAAAATAACATGAAAGGGACAGGTTCGAAAGACTCACCCTGTGAAGAAAAAGAAATAGAACAAAGGTTAGATGCCATATATGATACAGAACCCCTGGGTTTCGAGCAGGATCCTACAAACATAGGTGCTAAGATGTTGGCACAGGATCAACTCGAAGAGGTGAATTTGGGGGATGACAAAACAAAAAGAATAACCTATATAAGTGCCAGATTGGATCCAAGTCTCAAGCAAGAGGTGATCGAAATCCTCAAACAAAATAAAGACTGTTTCGCGTGGGATTACGACGAAATGTCGGGCTTGAAAAGAGAGTTGGTAGAGCACAGACTTCCAATCAAGGATGGCAAGAAGCCCATCAAGCAAACTCCTAGGAGGTTCGCGCCGATGCTCACGAAGATTAAAGGCGAGGTCGAAGGTTCTTTGCGTTGCAAGTTCATCGAACCACAAGGTATGTCGAATGGTTAGCTAATATAGTGCCGTTATTAAGAAAAATGGGTCCCCGAGAATATGCATAGACTTTAGGGATTTAAATACACAACCCCAAAGACCAATACTCTATGCATGGCGAAATGTTAATAGACTTTCTGCGGGGTTGAATACTTAAGCATGCTAGATGGATATTCTGGTTATAACCGATTTTTATTGCTGAAGAGGATGTTGCCAAGACAGCATTTCGTTGTCCAGGAGCCTTAGGCACCTATGAGTGGGTAGTGATGCCTTTTGGTTTGAAAATTACCAACGAGCAATGGATTCCATTTTCACGATTTTATTGAGACTTTTATGCGGTGTATATTGATGACATAGTCATCAAGTCTGTCTCTTCAGAAACCCATCTGCACCATCTGAGCCAATCATTCGAAAGAATGAGAAAACATGGCTTGAAAATGAACCCCCTTAAATGTGCATTTTTTGTGCAGGCAGGAGACTTCTTGGGCTTTGTGGTTCATAAAAAGGGAATCGAAATCAACCAAAATAAGACCAAAGCCATCATGGAGACTAAAGCACCCACATCAAAAAGAGAGTTGCAGTCCTTGCTGGGGAAGATAAATTTTCTTAGAAGATTCATCTCGAATCTAAGTGGAAAGACTCAAGCATTCTCTCCACTACTTCGTTTAAAACAAGGCCAAGCCTTCGAGTGGAGTCAAGTACATCAGGAGGCCTTCGACGAAATTAAGAGATACCTCTCTCAACCCCTATCTTGTCTCCACCTTCATGGGAAAGCCCATGAGATTGTATATATGCTTAATTTACTATAGGTAGTATGTTAGCACAAGAAGATAGTAATGACATCGAAGAGCTATATACTATTTAAGTAGGGTGCTAAATGATGCGAAACTAGATATAGTAACATAGAAAAGTTATGCCTATGTTTATACTTCTCTTGTATGAAACTTAAATATTATATAAAGCGTTGATGTTTATGTCTCCTCTCATTTCGATGTTATCAAACACATCTTTCAAAACCAATTATGCATAGTAGAGTGGGTAAATGGGCTTTAGCCCTAACAGAATACTCTCTAACCTTCATGCCTTTGAGGCGTGAAAGGTCAAATAATTCTTGATTTCATTGAGGATCACTCCGGTCGAAAAGACCATTATGGGTTATGTTGAGACGCAACCTTGGAAATTATACTTGATGGTTCGACTCACAAAGAAGGTAGTGGTGTTGGAGTCCTTATAATTTCTCTGAAGGAATCCCAACAAAATTCAAGTATAAATTGGATGGCCCTCATTGCTCAAACAATGAAGCGAATCTGAGCGCTTATTGTTGGACTTGAAGCTTTGTTGGAATTGGGGCAACTAAAGTCGAAATTAAAGGTGACTCAGAGTTAGTGGTCAAACAAATAACAAAGGAATATAAGTGCATAAAGGAAAATTTGATGACATACTTCGTCATAGCTAACAGACTGATCAAAAAATTCGAATATATGGATATCCAACATATACCAAGAATAGAGAATCAAGAAGCAAATGACCTAGCACAGTTGGCTTCAGGTTATAAAGTCTCTACACAAAACTTTAAAGAGTTGATCGAAATAAGAGGTAGGGTTATGGCTACCAGACTAACACCATCAGATCTAGAAAATATTAAGTTAGGTTGTAGTAGTAAAGATAGATTCGAAGTGTTAGCCACAAACACCATATCAGATGCAGATTGGCGAAGCCCAATTATAAGCTATCTAAAAGATTCAACCATAAACGTAGATAGAAAAACGAAATATAGAGCATTATCATATGTCCTTATGGGAAATGAATTGTTCAAGAAAACCCAAGAAGGTGTATTGCTCAAATGCCTAGGAGAAAGTGAGGCGTATCTGGCATTATCAGAAGTTCACAATCGGGCATGTGGGGCACATCAAGCAGGCCACAAGATGAAGTGGTTGTTATTTCGATATGGTATGTATTGGCCTAGCATGCTCAAAGATTGCATAGACTTCGCTAAAGGATGTGAAGAATGTCAGAAGCATGCAGGGATTCAACATGCTCCTGCGAGTGAGCTACATTCGATCATTAAACCATGGCCCTTTAGAGGATGGGCGTTAGATTTGATAGGAGAAATCAATCCTGCTTCGTCTAAAGGTCAGAAGTACATCTTGGTAGGAATAGATTATTTTACTAAGTGGATCGAAGCGATACCATTAGTAACTGCAGGTCAAGAAGCTATTATTGAATTCATACAGAAACAAATAATCTATAGGTTTGGATTGCCAGAAAGTATAACTACAGACCAAGGGTCTGTATTTACTGGTAGAAAGATGCAAGAGTTCGCTCAGGAGATGGGATTTAGACTATTGACATCAACACCATATTATGCTCAAGCAAATGGTCGAAGCGACCAACAAAGTAATAATTGGTTTGATCAAAAAACACATTGGTAAAAAGCCAAAGAATTGGCATAAAACTTTAGACCAAGTATTGTGGGCCTGTAGAACATCTCCTAAAGAAGCTACCAATACTACACCTTTCCAACTAACATTTGGCCATGATGCGGTTTACAGAAATTTATCTGATCGTTCGAATCCAAAGACAACATGAACTCCCCGCGTCATTATATTGGGAAATGATGGTAAATGAGTTAGTTGAGTTAGACGAAGTCAGACTACATGCATTGGAAATCCTGATGAGGCAGAAGGAAAGAGTGGCCAGGGCATATAACAAAAGAGTAAAAGGTAAGACATTCAACGCTAATGACTTAGTATGGAAGGTCATATTGCCCATGGACAAAAAGAATAAAGCATTAGGTAAATGGTCTCCTCATTGGGAAGGCCCTTTTCGAATAGCAAAAACGTTTTCGAACAATGCGTATGAAATAGAAGAACTGGCCGATGATAAACGAATCCTAAAGGTAAATGGGAAGTATTTAAAAAAGTATAAACCATGCCTGCAGGAGATTCGAATACTAACAATGTAGTCACAATATTGTAATGAAATGCCAAAATGGTAACATAATTGCCAAAATGGCGTTGTTCAAACGTTACAAGTAAACAGTTAATCAAAATACAAGAGTTACAAAATAATCAAGATTCAAAAGTGGGGATTGTTCCTCAGCCGGTCGAAGATATTCTTAAAAGACTCAAGTCTTTGTTGGGTAAAGTGCTTGGCACCTTCGAGGATGGCAACTTCACCTTTGAGTTGCTCAGCCGCTTCTGTTTCAGCGAGGCCCTTGTTAAGAAGTTCTTCAAATCGGTTCCCAAAGGTGTTGGATTCATAGTCAATTTGTTGCTGCCGGGCCTCTTTGATCTTAGCCTGAAGTTCTTGAATCTGTTTCTCCCAGAGGAGGATGGATTGAGATCGAAGCTCATAGTCAGCTTTAGCTTGCTTAATATGCGTGGCAAGCTCTTCAGCTTCTTTCGAAAGCTTTGAGGCATGTTCATAAGCAGCATTCATTGAAGCTCTTTTCTCTTGAACCTTATTTACAGCATTCATCACGGAGGAGGCATCCGGTCACATTATCCAACAAAGAAGTTCGAATAGGATGGTACTAACTTCCAGAGAGCAGGTAGTGAGGTCAACTTGGTTCAGCAATCCCTTCATGATGAAACAAGCGGTGCTATCTTGTTTAAGCACTTCGAATAGATCCACATTGAGGATTGTTTTTCTAATCCTGTGAAGAAGCACAACCCTATCATCAGAAGGCATAGACCTGAGGTCGAACCAACCGATCGCGAAAGTGGAATATCCCTTTGAGCCAACTTAGCCTTCATGTACCCAATAGGGTCATTTCTTTTTAAATGGGCTAATTCTTCTTCAGCTGTTTGGGGCTGAGAAGACCCAGGAAGTTCCATACGTAATGGAGTAACATCCATTTCGAAGTCCATTGGTTCATTAGTACGAAGACCATCACCGTTGTTATTCACGTTTCCATCATCTTGTTCATCATCAGTCAAGTCCACCACTTCGATATCATCATTCTGATCACCGTCAGCATCAGACCCCGTTCTTTCGCTCGAAACCTCTTGAACGTCTTCTCCTTCTTCATCCTCAGACCTTCCCTCGCTAGAATCTTCACTCTCTTGAGAGGCAGTGGTTTTTTTCTCTTCAGTTTGAGGTATTTGTTCACGCTCTTGAGGGATTGTTGGAGGAGATTTTGGGTGAAGAACCTCTGAAGGTAGTTCTGTAGCATCTTCAGGCATTATTTCATTGGTCTCTTTGAGAGGAGGCGAAGTGCCTTGATCATCAGGTCGATCAGAAGCTCCAGTTGGGAATGCCATATTAGAAGAGCCTCTTTTGCCTTTGGTTATTCAATCCCATGAGGAGAAGAGTGAATCGGAGCGGATGCTTGCGGAGGAGGAGTCGAAGTGGTTGGGATCTGGGTCGAATCATCCTACATAGAAAAAAAAAGATTAGAAACTGATAACTAAGGTACGAATAATCATTTTAAGAATTCGAAGTAAACTTACCTGTGGGTTATCCGTAGATATGTTACTGTCTATGTGTTCCAATATTACATTGGAGGTCGAAGGTGGAATTTTGGATTGGTATGTGGGAGCAACATCTCTTGAATCAAGTCCAGAGACGTCAGTATCCTTTGGTATGTCTCTTTTCTGTTTCTTTTGCAAAGCCGTTGGAGAACTTTCTCCAGTTTTGAGAGTCTTCCCAATGGTGCTAGTTTTTCTCTTTTTTTGGAGTGGTCGGAGGAAGTTTACTTGTCTGAAATGGTACAAAACGCAACTTAGACTCAAGTTATAGAAAAATCAGATCTATTTCGAAATAGTGGGATAAATTGTTTACCTTCGGAATCGAAACAGTTGTTGTAGGTGGGGTGACTTGAGTAGTTGTTGGAGTGGGCGCAGCGGTGTTCGCTGTTGTAGTTGCAGGATTGATTGTTGGAGTCACTTTAGGCACACTATCATTTGTCTCGTGGGATTGTTGAGAATTGTTCCCTTCCTTGGTCTTCGATGCAGTAGTCTTGATCCTGAGGGCTGGAAATCGAAGCAATTAAAATGAAAGTTAAAACAAAGAAAGTAATAAATATTTGGGATTTCCCAAAACATTCGCACCTGCGCCTTCTTTCGAAAGAATCGACATGGCGGGAAGGTCATAGCGAAGAGGTCCTGGGAAATTATGAAGCCATGTCGAGCCCATGTCACGGTCTCGGATGGCTTTAGTTTCTTGTGGGATTTATATTTGAGCATTTCGCTGCAAATTAACCACCAAGGATATGGAGGAAACCAAGCCAGAGCCAATTCTGAGGTAGGTAGTTGTGGAAATTTAGGTGGATGCATTTCGAGTGCCAACCTATACCTATCCTCAGGTGACAACCTTGAAGGGAGTTTGAACTTAGAAATTTTTCTTTAAATTTTTCCCTCAAGGTTTGAGCCGCTCGATATCTGATGGTTTGCAGTGTGGGATCATAAGTAGTTTCAAGTAATTCAAAAGCTTTAATCTCTCGGTGGGTCAACCTACCTTTCTTTTGTGTACCGCACATCGAATCGGTTTAGCTTGAATGGTAAGAGTGTCAAACATATGAGATTGATAGAATTTAATCCACCAATCTAGAAAACTCTTAGAGGAAAGGGTGGTTCGAAAGGGATTAAGCTGAATTGGGCGAACTTTCGATATTGTTCTTGTTGAAGCTTGGCATCTCTGGCTTTAAAAGTTCGACCAGAGGTAATGGCGCTTTGAGTTTGGAACAAGGGTTCAGGTATTAATTGACACAGACCAAATTGTCTCGAAACGAAGTTAGGTTGATAGGCAAATAAGAGGATCTATTGGTCGGAGTAATTCTTGAGGAGATCGCCTTGGTAATAAAAGGCTTTCGGATATCTTGGATTTCCTTGCATTTAGCACCTCGAAAGAGACATAGTGAACCATGATGGTCCATGAGTCCTCGAAGCAAAAGGCGCCATAGTTTCTTTAAATTCATGTTGTTCGGAGAGAAGTATAATGTACTTTGAAAATGAAACCTGGAAATCGGCCTTGTCATCACTAGGAGTCAGTCTCCTTAGCCTCGTGCCCTCAACGTTTCGATCAACTATCTCTGGATCTTGCTCATTAATAGTATCTGCAGTGGAGAGTGAAGACTCGAACATAGCATTTAGCCATAACTGGAGCAACCAGAAGGGACCAGCTAACAAGATGTTCTTGGAGGTATGAGATTTCAAGCTCGAAACGGCTGATCTCAGGCTCTCATAGAGGTCAACTAGCAGGAGTTCGCTTAAGTTAATCCTCCTGTTCTCATGCAAATCTCTTGCGGAGGAATGAACCTACTAGCTACTTGAAGTGACTGCTGCGAAAACATATCGTGATAGCCAGAGTAAGGAAGGCAATATGTTCAACATCGAGACACTATCACCTTCGTATGGTAATGGATGAACTTGGAGAAGTGGCTAGTTTGATATCGAAATCGATAATACTTGAATGTTCCTCAGCATCAGGAACATATGTTTCCCCTACTGGTGTTAGTCCAGTGATGGCAGTTATGTCAAAGAATGTGGGTGTGATCATCCCTCCGGGAAGGTGGAAGGTATTATAGGTGCTATCCCAGAAATACAGGGATGCGAATAACGAGGATGGTATGTGAAGCTGGTTTGGATAATTTTAGGAGATTATAGATACCTAATTCCTCCCACGATGTCCTTTCTTAACTTCCATTTTGGCGAACCGGTTTGATATGCTACATCGTGATTGGACAGATCGAAATGGTTTAAAGTTGTTTTTACATAGTCCAAAATGAAAGGATCTTTTGGGGTAGTCATAGGAGTTTCTACGTCCTTTGTAGCAACAGGATCATTGACATTTTCAGTTCCTACCCTAGGGTTTTCCATGGTATTGAATAAAGGTTTGAAATCGTAGCAGAAATATGTTTCGTGTATCCTTAAGAATCTCAAAAACCGTAAGGGGACCCATTAGGGCAAATCTTTTTCCAGAAGCGTTAGTAGGGATTAATACCTGAGAGGAATATAAGAGCTCTTGTTCTTTGGAGAGTCCCTGGGGCATAAGTACAGGATGACCTTGGTGAGTGCCAACCTTGCTTTCCAAAATTGTTCCAGTGCTCTTAGTCTTCTTCTTAGAAATCTTTTTTACCTGGGATGTTGATGAAGACATTGTTGGGGTTTTGATTAAAGAGATTAGGGTTTTTACGAGAAAGAGAGGAAGAAGAAGATTCAGAGTGTGGAAAAAGTGGAAAGACTAAAGTTTGTTTGGTTTTATAGTGAGGGAGTGGAAACACTCACCAACTAATGCCAAGTTACGTGGGAGACGTGGGTTGGTTACAAGATGAGGTGGCGTGAAATTAGTATTGGTAATGAGCGTGATTAAAGATAATCATTGCTTTCAATAAATGCACCATACCGTGGTTACTGTGTAAAAGTGGTTCGGAAACCCAGGGGTCATCGTGATTGACATGATGGAAATCTTGTACAGGGTCATCATTACTCAAGAGTCACATCAAAAATCTTGTAGATATATTTAAAATAAGTATTTCTTAAAAAGGGATTCGAAATACATATTTTAAAGGGGCATTTTGTTAGCTGAAGATTTTGATGTCTTGTGATTCGAAGAAATATCATGGAGCTCGAGACGAGATGACGTTAAAGTATTCAAGGGAATATAGTGAATATCATAGTTTGGAAAGAAAGGGGTTAGCTCTTCGAATGGATGTAATGAGTTCCGGAATGTCGAGCAAATCGGTGATATATGTGAAACAAGCTTCGATCGGGTAATAGAATCATCTCAGAAGAAATGGGTTCGAGATCGAAGCGAGTGATACATTTGAAATTCAAAAACGCAAGCGGGATAAAAGGAGTTGAAACGCGCGCTGAAGAAACGGTTCGAAAAACGTGGAAGCAAGAGAAGCATGGTGTGTTGCATGTTCTAAACGTGGCAAGATCTTATGGGTTAGACCGTTATGGTCGAATTAGTATAAATAGAAGTCTTAATGTTAGGATTTCGTGTGTCATATCTATGGTACTAAAATTCAGTCACATTCAAAATACCACATGGCTAGGGAAACGAATGCACGAATGATGTACGTATGATTGCACCAAGACTTTATTATTCAATGTATCTTTATTCCTCCAGTCTAATTTTATCTTGCGTCAATGCCTTTTAAATTCCTTTATTTTCAAAGTCATTTCATTTAAATGCTTCTTCTACCATTACCGAAGTTCTTTACTTTTCCAGAAACCTTTACATTAACGTTGTTATTTCCCGAAAGTTTTATACATTTGTTTACATTCTGTCTTTTACGTTTCACGCATCACTTTGAAAATCTTTCACACTTTAAGAGTTTATTTGAATATTGCTGCATTTATATACTTTGTTGCTATTTCGAATACTGCATGTTCTTGTTTGCTCAAACCAAATATACGTTATTAACTTGATCACATCACTAAGTAATCGAAACGTATCTTGACATATACAAAACCTCCAAAAACAAGTCTCAAATATGGATCTTTATCTTAAGTTTATACCAACAGCCGATACCCCATAGGATCAATCTAGTCGATCCTGCAAGTTACCAGAGGGATTGAATAACATAACAGTTATAACGCTTATTCAATAGTTTGGAAGACTAGCGGTTGTTTCACCAGAAATCACTGTGAACAGACCCTATTATAAATTAGTTTTTTTCGAATTTGATTTGACACGGTTCGGGTAGTTGGACCGGTTTAATTCGGATTCCGTTTGTAGTTGCCCAATTATAATATCCAGTCCTAAAAGAAAATCTAATAGATTTTTTTCAATTTTTTTTTTCAAATTCTTATTAACAATTTAATAGTTGGGTCATCCAAATTTCAAGCCCAATTATAACTTATTATGAATTTTATTTTAATTTTGAAAATAGATAATTAATTGATTCTTTATTTAAAAAACTATTAATTATTTGTATAAAAAAGTTTTAATTATTGATACAAAGGGCTATTTTGAGCCATTTTAAATAAATAGGAATAAATTGTCCATTATCCAACAGTTCTTGTATAAGTTATATTATTACAAATTCATAGAGTCAGCCATATTATAAAGATAAAATGTGTTTTGCCCATAGTTCCTTCAACTAATTCATGCACACAGTACCTGTCATAAAAAATTTAAATAATGGATAATAGTTAACAAAAGAGAAATCAATAATAAATAAAATTCAAAAGTTAACTAAAACTCTAAATAGTTAAACAAACTTGTGGGAAATGGTAAAAATGATTTTGAAGAAAAACAATTCTATTACAGATTATAAACTAAAAGAGTAAAGATCAATATTTATGACTCAAAAGTTAAAAAACAAAATTATAATAATAATTTTATTAATGGTTTAAAAAAAACAGTTTTATTGACTTAATATTTGATTAAGTGTTGATTTTGCAGTACCACCAATAAACTCTAAATCCAAATGAAGAAATAAAATATTTCATAAATCATTAAAATAAGAAGAAAAAAAAAGGTTATGGAAGTTTATATTTACCTACCTGAACAACAAAATCAGGGAAAATGTTTTTGACAATTTCCTCAGCTTGAGAAGATGATTCTTTTAAGGTTCATAATCACATGATTTCCTTAGCCTTTTTGCAGCCAAAAAAGTAGTGTGCGGCCCTCTTGTTGGAAACACATATCTCAATTTAAAAAGAAAAGCTATATCCATGCAAGAATCATACAAATTTAACACAAAAATACATAAGTTATATATACCTTTGCCATTACTATACTGCTCTTTTCGGAGTTGTGCAATTCAAAGGTCGAAAACATGATACACCAAAATATGTTACACCAAAACCTGCATTTATGATTCACTATCAACAAAAGATATTAATGAAACAGAATATGTATTTTTTGTATATTGATATGAAACATAGAAATCTGTACATGAATAAAGAGCAACCAGAGGAAGCTATATAAAGAAAGTTAATAAAGGAGATAATAAAAACATATTCCTATAAGTCCTCCACTATTAAAAACAATAATTAAGATCCTATAATAGCTAACTATCGACAGTTGGATGACATAATGATAACTAATCCTCCAATACTCCCCTTCAAATTGGATTGTGGGGGTTATGAACACCTAACTTGACCGTAAGATCTTGAAACTGTCTGGATGCTAACGCCTTTGTGAATATATCGGCCTGTTGTTTTATGGTGTGAACGTAGGCGGTGGAGATTATGCCTCTCTGCAAGTGAGTACGAATGAAATGACAATCTGTTTCGATGTGTTTCATTTTTTCGTGGAAGATCGAGTTTGCAGCAACGTGGATTACAGCTTGTTTGTCACAATGTAGTACAGTTGGACGGTCATACTGAATTTGTAAACTTGATAATAAGCCCCGTATCCAGATGATTTCACTAACAACTTGGTTCATGGCTCGATATTCTGCTTCACTTGATGATTTTGACATAGTAGTTTGCTTCTTTGTCTTCCATGATATTGGAGCGGGTCCTAATTTCATTAAGTAACCTGTGGTGGATCTTCGAGTTAAAGGGCATGATGCGCAATCCGAATCACAGAATCCTACCAGTTGTAGATCGTTATCTTTAGGTAGGATGATACCTTATCCTGGAGACGATTTTAAATACCTTAGTACACGCATGGCTGCGTCCCAATGAGCTTGACGAGGAGCTTGCATAAACTGGCTCAATATGTGAACTGGATAGGTAATCTCTGGTCATGTAATAGTCAGATATATTAGTCGACCGACTAGCCTTCTATAACGAGGAGGGTTTGTGAATATTGGCCCTGTATCCAAAGCAAGTTTTTGGTTTTGCTCCATTGGGAAGGAAGATGGTTTACAGTCAAGCATCTTGCATTCACTTAAAATATCTAAAGTGTATTTGCGTTGGAAAATGAATAACCCAGCTGCTCCTCGCGCTAGTTCAAGACCTAAGAAATATTTAAGAGATCCAAGGTCCTTCATGTGAAAGCAGTGTTTTAGGTATTGTTTGAAATTGCATGTAGAACTATCATTTCCTGCAATTACCAGATCATCTACATACACTAGTACAACCATGAACTTATCTCCTTTAGTATAAGTGAATAAGCTATGATCTGCATTGGATTCTTGGAAACCATAGTTTATGAGTGATTGAGAGAGCTTCGAGTACCAGTTTCGTGAAGCTTGTTTTAACCCATATAGAGACTTTCTCAAACGGAAAACCATTCCTTCTTTAGGAACATGATATCCATCTAGAACTTGCATGTATACTTACTCTTCTAGGTCCCCGTGTAGGAAAGCGTTGCTTACATCCATTTGGTGAAGCTCCCACCCTTTTGCTACAACAACCGAAAGAAGACATCGAATCATTGTCATTTTAGCTACATGAGCAAAGGTCTTGTTGAAATCTTCTCCTTCTATTTGGGTGAATCCTTTTGCTACAAGCCTCGCCTTGTACTTCTCAACTTCTCTAGAAGCTTTATACTTTACCTTGTAGACCCATCGACATCCCACTATCTTCTTTCCCACAAGTGCTAGCATAACATTCCAGGTTTCGTTGTCTTCCAAGGCTTTGATTTCTGCTGCCATAGCTTTTCGCCACTCTGAATACTTAGCAGCATCTTGGTAACTCTTTGGTTCTTGGATGCTACTAATTGCTGCAAGGTAGACCTGATGTCCATGGGAAAAACATTTATCATTGATAAAATTAGTGATAGCATAGGCTTTACCTAAGGAATGTGACTGATCCGGGCGCTTGCTTATGGGGTTCTTGCTTGTTGTTGGGAGATGGTAATCTTTAAGGTATCCAGGTGGTCGTCTGTCACGTGGTGGGAGATCAATTACAACATTTTGTTGTTGGGTTTCAACCCTCTCATCAACTATGTTTTCTTGTATCATCTCTCCCTCCGTTTGTGTTGTGTTTGAGTCTTCCTCATCTTGATCTCCTCGTTCCTCGTCATTGGTCTCATTTTTATCTTCTTCATGACTCTCCTCTCCGTGTGGTTCAGAGATATCATGAAAAACTTGAGCGTGTGATTCTTTGATTTTATCTGTTTGAGACTCAATGTAGGGAAAACTATTCTCATAAAATATCATATTTCACGAGGTGTGGAACTCACGGGTCTTTAGATTGTAGACTCTCCAACCTTTTTGTCCTTGCGGATAACCCACGAAGACGCACCTCTCGGCTCTAGGGTCAAACTTGTCTCTTGATTTAAAACTTGTTCCAACATAACATAGGAACCCAAAGACTTTGAGATGGTCATAAGTTGGTGGTTTTCGAAACAACATCTCAAAAGGTGTGAGGCCTTTGTTTGCCACAGTAGGTGTTTTGTTAATAATGTGAGTCACTGCTAATATGCATTCTCCCCAAAAATGAATAAGAAGATTTGCTTGAAACCTCAAAGCTCTTGCAACATTTAAAATGTGTCTGTGCTTTCTTTCTACACGTGCATTTTGTTGCGGTGAGGCTACGCATGAAGTCTCATGAAGTATCCCTTTGTCCATGAGGAAAGACTGTACCTTTGAGTTGGTGAATTCGGTTCCATTGTTGCTCCGAATCCTCTTGATTTTTGCATTAAATTGTGTCTCTATCATTTTGAAAAAGTTCACAAGTATATTGCTAGTCTGATTTTTATGCTTCATTAGATACACCCATGTTCCACGAGTATGATCGTCAACCAATGATAGAGAATAGTGCGATCCATCACTCGCAGCGGTATTATACTTTCCCCATAAATCACAGTGAATCAAATCAAAAGGTCTCTCAGCTTTATTCATACTCTGTGAAAAAGAAAGTCTACACTGTTTGGATTTGTGACATATGTCACAACAGTTTATTTTATCGAAATCAAAGTTGCATTTAATTAAACTAGAAAGTTGCTGAAGAGACTGAGTTGAGGGATGCCCCATTATGCTGTGCCAAAGGGTAGTGGCATCATGTAGATTTGTCGCATAAGCCATTCCTTGCTTCTTCCCTTTAAACACATAAACCCCATTTTACAAGCTACCCGAACCAATCGTCTTCCTCGTGGCTAGGTTCTAAATCACACAAGAATCAGAATGATAAGTAACCAAGCATTTCAAATCATGTGTCAGTCTATGTATTGAAATAAGATTGCAACTAAATTTGGGAACAATTAACACATTAACTAGCTTAATATGTTTATCGAGGCTGAGATTCCCAACTCTTTCTACAAGCACTACTTCCCCTGTTGGGACAGTGATGTAGAAGGGTTTCTCAAGGGGTTCTACATCTTCTAGTATGAAGGAGAAGGGGGTCATGTGATGAGATGCCCCATTGTCCAAGATCCATTGGATCTGTTCATTACCAGCCATGACTGATGTTTTTGTGTCCTTGAGTCGCATTCCATGTAGAGCATGACCTGTGTTTGCCACTTCTACATCTTTAAACCTTCGATTCTGATTGATCTGAACCGTGGCAGCTTTTCCTCCAATTTTGGTGTTCCCGCGGTGTGTTCTGCGAGTGTCCCAATGTGCAGGGTACCCAACTATTTCAAAACATTTAGCTTTGATGTGACCAACCTTCCCACAATGGTCGCAACTAGGTTTTTGTCCATCTCTCCTTTGCCTATTCCCACCATTGGAATAAAATGTAGCTCCTTGCTCCGCTTTTATATTTCCTTTCTCCCTCTACGTGGTGCAACGCGCCTCCTCTCTCAGGATGTGATTGAGAGGACGCCTGAGTGAGGGTAATGGATCAGAATTCAAGATTGTGGTCTTGACATGACCGTATTGCTCACTATCTAGACCTCCTAGAAATAGATGGAGTCGTTGTTCTTCTTATCTTTTCATCAATTCTTTCGAAGCTCCACAGGTACATGATGGCAGTGGTTGAAGCTCATTTAATTCATCAAAGATGCTTTTGAATTGAGTGTAAAATTCAGTTACACTCAAATCGTCATTCTTCTGCATTAGACACAGATTGCGCCATAGTTGGTGAATCCTAGGTGCATCTGCCTTAGCAAAACGTTCTTCTAGATCCAGCCAGACATCCCTTGCAGTGGCTGCATGTGAGATACTTCCATGGAGTTTTGGATTTGTCGCGTTTATGATCCACGCCATTACCATGGAATTTGCTCTCTCCCAGTTTTGGTAATTTGCATTCTGCTTTCCTGGATTTGTGATTGTTCCGTCGACAAAGCCCATTTTCATCTTCGCACGGAGTGCTGTCTTCATCGAACGTGACCATGTTCGGTAGTTTCCGCCATTGAGCAGGGTTGCTACTAAGGGTGTTCCTGGGTTATCTGAGGAACTTAGGTAGTATGGCAAGCTTAGTGTAAGGACTGATGAATTTTTGCCATTATCGGAGGTATAAGATTTCTTCTCCGATTCGGTTTTCTGAGGATCATCGTGCTCTGCTGCCATAATGAAACAAAATATGTATTTTCTGTATATTGATATGGAACATAGAAATCTGTACATGAATAAATAGCAACCAGAGGAAGCTATATAAAGAAAGTTAATAAAGGAGATAATAAAAACATATTCCTATAAATCCTCCACTATTAAAAACAATAATTAAGATCCTATAATAGCTAACTGTCGACAGTAGGATGACAGAATGATAACTAATCCTCCAATAGATATCATAAGATTCTATTTTCAAATATGATGATTCTAAAGGTTACATATAAAAAGGAAATTCAAAGCCAATTATTAAAAATAGTTAGAGCATTAATTTGCACATTTATGTAGTGAAAAACTTAAATATCAAAAAATGAAAATATCCTAAACTTGCCTCATTCAATAGTTTATTATATACATGTTGGTACCATTTAAACAAATAATAAGAATGTAGAATAAAATTACACAGAAGTAGCACATCTCACCAATATGCTGGAATCAAAACATTGTAGTAAACATGACAATTTCCTAACCAAAGCATGGTCTTTTCTATCACATTTCACCTGCAAATATACAAATATCAACCAAACACATTTTCTCTATTTTTATTCACAAAATCTTCACAAAAAAAAACATAATTCCCATAAAATCTAAAGTAGTTTTACAAATCATGTAGCCATGAAGTTGTTACCAAGATTCATACCTTCTACAATTTCAGTTGCTATAGCTGGTATATTATCAAGAGCTCAAGATATTCCAACTCTTGTAACATGAAATGAGTTATCAGAGATCACAGATCAGAAACATAAAAAATAAAACAAGCAAAAGACATGTACTATCTATAAAAAAATATCAAAAGATTCAAAACTATATCACAAAATAAACCTGCACAAGAAACTCTACACTAACCAGTTTTTAAAGAAACTCATGAATTCATGCACAAGTAGGCAGAATTCAGTTATGAATTCATGAAGCCATAAGAAACATAATGTCATAAAAAATTCAGCAAGTGGCTGCTGCAAATCTATGCAACAAATCATTCTACCTTCAACTCTATGCAACAAATCATGCAGGTTGCATTCAACATCAGAATACAGAATCTAGGCAGAATGGATTCAAAAAGTGGTTGGTTGTGTTCAAAAAGGGATTCAAAATTACGAGTCATTCATGACACCAAAAAAGTGGTTGCTACAAATACAGTAGAAAAGCAATTAGAATACATAATTTCTTTTAAAAAATTGAATAAAAAACACAATGGAAATTAACCTTGATTTGTTTCAAGCATCACCGCCAGAAGGCAGTGACTGAGTTGGAGAGGATGACGGGGCTCCAGAACCAGCTGAAGTTTCAGTAAATCCTATAAAACATTTTTGAAAAACAATTACCAACGGATTACAAAACACATTCAGGAATTTTAAAGAATTACACTTAAAACAGATAGAAACAATATACCTTCTAAAGCATCTTCAGAAATCTCATACTCTTCATTAAATTCCAAGTCTTTGAATTCGTAAAATAAAGGCCTCAACTAGTTCTGAGCACAAATAAGAGCCTCAGCCATTTCAGGTTTGAGAGAGCTTCGATAAACCTCTAAAACCCTTCCACCCGTGCTAAAAGCACTCTCAGAAGCCACAGTTGAAATTAGTGTAGGCATGATATCTCTAATAATTTGGGATAGAACTGGATATTTACCAACGTTATGTTTCCGCCAACATAGAATGTCAAACTTATCTCTATCATTTTGATCAAATGGAAGACATTTTGCTTTTAAATAGGCCTGAAGCTCGCTTTCTTCTTCAACAGAATCCATAGACAACAAATGTTGCTGAAAATCATTTTGTCTAGCTACATGTGTCGTTACCTCGACGGTGGAAGCTGTTTCACCATGAAAAACAGTGACTGCCACAGATGGGACTGAGCATTTGTTAGTGTCATATGCTTGTTTGTACACCATGAAATTTTTTAAGAGATTACTATTGATCTCTTCTAATAAAGATTTCTTAGTTTCAAAATTTTTTCCATACATACCATCAAAGACATAGTCCACATACCTTAACTTATACCGGGGATCAAAAATAACACCCAAATAAAGCAGTTGGTTCATCTTAGTGATATCAACCCAATATTTTCTAAACTTATCCAACATTTCCTTAGCCACACTAGAAAATAATCCATTAAGGTCCATGTTTAATTTCTTAAGCTCAATGTAAATTGGAGCCAAGTACGGTAAGGCTGTATACAAGCTTGCTTTGGTAGACACAGAAAAAACCCTTGTTGCTTCATAATAATTCTTCAAAAACTTAATAAAAATCCTAACATTATCCCAATCTAGACTATTATGGGGGAATCACCTTCAAATAAATCCCTTTAGTCTTCATCCACATTTTCTAGCTTATCAAAAGCAAATTCAAACATCTCAGCCACTTCTAACATCAAATATGTCGAGTTCCATCTAGTTGAAACATCAAAACATACCGACTTCTTGCATTTAATCTCGACATATTCCACACATTCCTTGAACTTTAAAGCTCTATGGGGGTGAAGATCTTACAAACCTAATTTCATTTCTAACACTTGAAATTGAGGTGCTGGCTACTTTTAATCCATCTCTCACCACCAAATTTAGAATATGAGCATAACACCTCATGTGAGATCCAAATCCATCCAACAAAAGTCCATTCATGTTTCTTATTTTTTGCTCTAAATATCTAACAACAACAATATTTGATGATGCATTATCATCTACCGTGATGGTAGAAACATTTCTCAGTCCCTACTCCTTCAACACATTCTTAACCTTCTTACCAACTGTTTTACCACGGTGATTTGGGATAACTGAAAAGCTAATTATCCTTTTTTGGTATTGCCAATCCTTGTCTACAAAATGGGCAGTGAGGGTCAAGTAGTTTAGATTTTGAACAGAAGTCCAACAATCGGTTGTAATTGCCACCCTACTACAATCAGATTTAAAGAATGCTTTCAACCTAACTTTCTCATCAAGATATAATTGAAAACAATCCCTAACTATGGTTCTCCTTGACAGTATAGTAAATTGGGGTTGCATTAGCTTACAAAAGTACTTGAATTCCTCTCCATCAACTGTAATAAACGGTTTCTCATCTAAAATGATAAAATAAGTCAGCCCTTTTATTCAACCTAAAGGATCAAACTTAGAACTTATTGGAACCAATCCAACTCCCTCTGTTGTTGAAAAAGTCAATATGGTTTAGGTGGGATCAGTTGTCAGGTTCAACGAATACTTAGAATATGTTTTCATGTGACTATTTAGGTTTGATGTTCTGTGTTTCTTAGAGTCACACATGTATTTTTCATGACAGTGCTTACAAGCAGCAGTAGGAGGATCACTATTGGGAATAATATTAAAGTGGTCCCATACCTCAGACCTCTTTCTAATAGCATTTACATTAGCTCTTCTTCTCTTCAGGCCAATAGGTGCTGCTGCTGGTGGAGTTCCTTGCTCCATAGATGTTGCTGCTGTTGGAGTGTCATGCTCCATGACTGAAATAGAACAATATTTTTAGTCAAAGACAGTAATATTATATATACACACAAATAATAACATTTCCCAAAATCATCACAGCAGATTTAACAACAGATTAGTACAATAGCAAATTAGTACAATAACAAATTAAGAAGATAAGTACAATAGCAAATTAGCAAATTAACATATTGATGCAAAATCATCATAGCAGATTTAATACATAAAACTTCAATAGAAAATTTAAAAATTGATATGAATCTCATATGCATTCCATTGTTGGATGTGGCAAATAATAAACAAGGCATTAGTTCAGTCCGTTTGTCTACTTTTCGTCATCATAGATTAATCAATCAAAATTAATTAAACAAAAATTAATATAAATTAACAAACAACAAATTGAAGTAAAAATCTAAAATAAGGTTGCATCAAATAATAAGTGGAGTTTTTATCTTCACAGATTAAAATCAGTGTTAAGCATAAATAGTTTTTAACATCATTTGTAAACCCTACAAAGAACAGTGAGATCCAAACAAATAATAACAGAACAAAAACTGAAATAGGAAAAAAATATTATCATGTAAAATTAACACTAAGCATTCACAAAATTAGCACTAAGCATCCACAAATTCCAGCTCCTTGTATGTCATCTATTTCCATATTTGTTCCTTGCACAATTCCACTCCTTGTATGTCATCTATTTCCATATTTGTTCCTTGCATAACATCACCTTGCATATCTCAATAAAAAGAACATAAATTGTGTTATTACAACAGAACTACAAAAAATGCAGAAGAACAAATATAAAATAAATACCTAACACATACAAAAGGACCAACATAAACCCTAACCTTTGATTGAGTGTTCTGTAAAACCTAAAAGGCCAAAGACACAAGAAATTCAACAGCAATACGAAGAAACACCTACATGTCCGAATGGGTTTCAAAAGATTAGATCAAAACATTAGTATAATGAGAAGTGAGAACCAAACATAATACATACCAAAACTGATACAACAAGTTCAGAAAGAAAATACGTATTACCGTTAGTTTGCAAACTTCAATCTCCTTGAATTTCTCTAAGTCTTTCCATATCTTCAAAAGAAAATCCTTTCAGAAAGTGAGTGATGGATGCCGATGAGAGAGAGAAAAAATTAAATGCGAGAGAGGAGAAACTTATGTATACCTTGAAGCTTGAAGAGATGACCGATGAGAGATGACAATGAGAGGTGACGATGCCTTGCAGCTTCAAACGGGGCGAGGGATGATGATGGTGGAAGCTTTAAAACCCTAGAAGAAGAAGCTGGAGGCGGAATGGAAAGGAAATGAGGACAAACCCTAATTCTAAGCTATTACACAAATAAATTTTGGGCCAAATTGATTTTGATTAAGCCCACTAGATAATCCATTTAGAGGTTATAATAATAATAAAAATAATAAATAACATAATCGGTCGGTTCCGGATTCTGACGGGTCCCATTTTCACCACCGAACCCGACCAACTACACCCACCAATGCCCAAACAAATGCACCATCAATGCTCGTGGCCCGATGATAACTGATCCGTTGCACCAAAAACCATCGGGTTCGGTCGGATAACTTCGGGTGGTTCCCGAATGTCCACCCATATATCTACTAAAATCATTAGTAAATGTGATAAAGTATTAAAAACCTCCTCTGAATGGTATGTTTAGTGGTTCACATACATCAGTATGTCTGAGGGCCAAAAGATCATTAGCCCTTTCACCTTTTCCTGTGAATAGGGACTTTGTCATCTTTCTAATTAAACAAGATTTGCATGTCTCATATGATCCATCCCAGAAAACTTTGAGTCGAGTGAAGTAATTAGAAACAACTAACATACTTTAGAAATTTTTGTTGAAATCTACTTGAAAATAGGAGATTCTGAATACGCTACTCTAAGAAAATCTTGTGCGATTTTTTCCTTCCAAACACCATTAGTAATGTCAATCCAAAGTACAAACTTTGAGATTGAATTAGAAATTGAGTGAAAAATCCAAGCAAAAACCATTGTATTACATCAAATCCATGAAGCGTGTAATGAATCATATGGAATGAGTTTAGGGAGGATGCCACTGATAAAATATTCTTTACTCTTTGAAGTTAGGGTAATTTCCATCGATCTTGACCAAATATGATACGTTTTGACATCAAGAATTTGAGAAAGAAGAACAAATGATGGGTTCTCATTAGGGTGACAATAATAAGAGTTTGCAGAATTAGTAGAAAAATCATAGTAGCTATGATTTTCCATAAAATAGATAAAGAAGCAATGTGGAAGACCAAGTAAAGAAGTTAAAGAGGAAATCAATGGCTACCAAAGCATGTATGCTCTGATACCATGTTGATGGTATGCATATAAAGAGTAAAATTGGAAGCAAAGTTTCTTCATTATTGATTATGCATCTATTACAAAATATAATTGCGGCCTATATATCAATATGTTGAAGGCAACCAAAAATACTAAAAAAAAACTCTAAATAACTTCTTAATTAATCTAATAAGTCAGAAATATAGAAAATGGGCCTTAGAGACAAAAACAAAGAGGGCCTAAAAATTTGATAAACATATACATTTTCTAATAGATATGCATATAGGTAAATCTATAACATTTCTAGACTTTTTACTAGTTTAAGTATGACATATTTAATTAAATAATTTTTTAATAAATAGGCATATAGATAAATTATAAAGTTTTATAGACTTTTTTATCCCTAATCCATTAGGTAATCACAATCAATTAATTGAATCGACTAATCAACTAAGAAAGCGGCTAATAAACTAACAACAATGTATACTAAGATAATTCAGATTTGTCACAAAATAAGTCGAAAATAAGGCGGTAATTTACATTTGTCACAAAATTTCATAAACTAAGATAAGGTAAAGAGATAAGGTAAACATAAAAAAAACATCCAAAGTAGTACTACAACAACATTAATAAGAAACAACAATGTCTTTAATATCAATACAACAAGAAGATGCTATATACAAGTTGAAGTGAAACCTTCCATTCCACACTCTCTTCAAAAACAGTAATGGAACTACACTGATAGGTATGGCAACTGCTACACGTGTTCCCTTTGTTTCCGCTACCACACATTTTCCCAACCAATGCCATAAATACTCCCCACTGGCAACGTCAATTCCTTTACCAGTTTCTTCTTCCTCATTAACCCTTTCTTCTTCTTCTTATCCTTGTTATTCTACCTCATCTCTTTCACTTTCAACATTAAGAACTCTTAAGAGTGTGAAGAGAGTTAGAACTAGAACAGGTTCTGTTGTTGCTATGGCTCAATCTTCAAAAACTACTGTGCTTGTTACTGGTGCTGGTGGTCGCACAGGTTTGTTCTTTTTGTGTTTTGCTTTCATGGGTTGTCTTCAGATTCTTTGTTTTTTGTTACTTGCTGTTGAAAATTGAAATGTGTGAAAACTGTGGAGTTTAAATCTAGGGTTTTGTTGACATGCTGTTACTTTTCAGGGCAACTGGTTTATAAGATATTGAAAGAGAGGTCAGACCAATATGTGGCTAGAGGGTTGGTTAGGACAGAAGAAAGCAAGCAGACAATTGGTGCCGCTGATGATGTTTTTGTTGGTGATATAAGAGATGTTGAAACTCTTGTTCCTGCTATTCAAGGCATTGATGCTCTCATTATTCTTACAAGTGGAGTGCCATTGATGAAACCTGGATTTGATCCTACACAAGGGAATAGACCGGAGTTCTATTTCGATGATGGTGCATACCCTGAACAGGTACTATTAGTCTCTGTTTGGACAAACATGTTAGTTAAACGCTTATATAAGCGTTTGTGTGTATATATTATTGTTATAACAAAAGGTTGTAAAAGTTAAATTGTTTTCATATAAGTTACGTACTTGCGAGAAGTACAATAGAGTGAGGACCCTACTTACAAGGATGATCATAATAGGGTTCAAGTGTGTTGATTATGTGAAATTAGTGAAAGATCTCCCAGCCCTAGAGGTTGGGGGATGGATCAAGAGAAGGAAGCCGTCTTCCTTCAACTTCCCAACGGGTTCGTGGGAGTAGGGGGAAGAGTGGTTTCCTCAAGAGCTTGACCAAAATTGGTCCTTTCAGGGATACCTCACCGACCATGTACTGAGAGGGTTGGCTTGTGATGGGGACGGGCTTGGGGCGAGCTGCAGTTGGGAGACCTATGGCCCACCTTACCGCGCTTGCCCGTTCCGTCTTCTGGCCTTTTCTTAATATACCTTTATGCTTATTGAGTTATGGGCCGCTCCCTTTTAAGGCCCAATCTGGATTTCCTAGTCCAAGTTATAATCTGTTTTCATGAATTATTCTAGAGAGCTTATGGAACTAAGCTGAAAACAATTGATGAACATATCATAAGTTGTTTTCATAAGCTCTTCCAACCAGTCTCAAGTGCTTATGTTAGCAGATAAACTCAAATGAGTTAATCCAAACATGTTTACATTTTCCATTTGTTAGACTTAAGTTGACAACTTCATTCCTTTTTATTGATATTTTAGTAATTTTTCTTTTATTAGGTTGACTGGCTTGGGCAGAAAAATCAAATCGATGCTGGTGAGAATTCATTCCTTTTCTCCATTAATCATAGATTATGATATAAACTTATACATGTTTGTTGTATTTAATTGTTTTTATTCTACTTGAACAGCTAAAGCTGCAGGAGTAAAGCAGATTGTGTTAGTGGGATCTATGGGCGGAACGGACCTTAGTAATCCTTTGAACAGCTTGGGTAATGGGAACATATTGGTATGTAATGTTTCCTTCAGCATTATTCTGGCCTGATTTTTATGAAAGAACACAAGTTTTGTAAAGAACGATGTTTTCGTATTGGTTGCAGGTTTGGAAAAGAAAGGCTGAGCAATATCTGGCCGATTCTGGTGTTCCCTATACGATTATAAGGTGCGCCGATTTCTGTCCGTACTATATAGGATTTTGGTATTCCTTCAATTGTATTTGAGATGGTTAATATATCTATCTGATATCTATAATTACCATATGGTTTATACTCTCTAAAATGCATCAATAACTTAGTCTTTGTCTGAGCCAGGGCTGGTGGCTTGCAAGACAAAGAGGGAGGTATCCGGGAACTCCTCGTAGGGAAGGATGACGAGCTTCTAAAGACTGAAACCAGAACTATAGCTAGACCTGATGTAGCAGAAGTCTGCATTCAGGTAACTTTTTTCACTGTCTGTGTATTGGAAACAAATAGGCTCTCAAGAATGCAAACTGTGATTCTGGTCGCTGGCATGGTTACGCTATGAGCCTTTATATTGCGGAAAAATATGTCCATGCGGTCAAAATTGTGGTTGCAAGAGACCTCAAAAACCGTTTAAAATTGTGGCTGCAATTTTAAACCATGTTTTTTGTTTATCTTGCTCAAGTATGTGATTTGGATCTCCTTTGGTTAAACAGGCACTAAATTTTGAGGAGGCTAAATTTAAGGCATTTGACTTGGCTTCTAAACCCGAGGGAAAAGGTTCACCAACAAAGGACTTTAAGGCTTTGTTTTCTCAGATCACTACTCGTTTTTGAAGTTGAATGTTGCTATCATTATCTTAAAATCTTTCTTATTTACATTATGGATTGAACAATAAATCTATTACTATATCTAAAGCGAATTCGCATTGTGTTTTGGCAATTTAGAAAAAGTTGTATCGAAAGCAAATTGTTGACTTCCTAAGTTATGTAATCCTTGAGAAAAACTCAGGTCTACTTATCAATGCATCTATTCATTATCTTCATATTTTCTTCCTAGTATATTCCCAGATGTTTATCATTGGATATGATTGAAGACTAGTTTCATGAGACAAAAAACTAAAAGCACAAAACTTATATACAGATTTCAAGTCATGTGTTAAAATGTAAATTAGATTTAGATTTAATTAGTTTCAATTTAGTCTCTTAGGAAATTAATTAGTTATTTTGTTAAAGTAATTTGGAGAATAGAGAAAATGAAAATGAAATGATAGTCCATTCAAGAAAAGAATGCCACTGTTACATGTAATCCTTTTGGTTTTTATTAGTGCATCCATGACCCGGTTCTCCTTGTCCTTGTACAGCACAAAGGACAATTGTTTAATTTAGCTTTTTCTTTCTTTTTTGTTTTTGTTTCCTTTACTCTCTCTTGTTATAACTTGGTATAAGTGGATAAATTATAAGATATTTGAATTTTAGACATGATTGGATCCAACCTCAACTTAAAGTGGATGCTCTATAGCCAATCTCCATCTATCCATCTATTGTGACAATCAAAACACTATATACATAGCCAACCATTCAATCTTCTATGAACGAACCATACATACAAAGATAAATTATCATTTAGTTCGTGATAAAGTTATGCATAACCAATGGTTGATGTGAAATAGATTTAAATTTGATTAGTTTCTATTTAATCTCTTAAAAAATTAGTTATTCAAATCTGTGCTCTAATTTAATTTTTTTTATGTAAGCCCCTTAAGGGTCCATGTGACTTATTGAATCATTATAATCATATTCCATTTTTTAATATCATTCGGTAAGAAAAAACTTGTGTCAGTAGGATACACAACTTAACATCTGCCTCTGATATGAGAATCTCACCAATAAATAAACCATTATAAAAAAATATTGAACCATTGTATTATCAATAATGACCTTGGACCCCATAAGCTCCACAAAAATAAGAGATATCTACGTAACATTCATTTTCAGCATCTTCAGCATAGAAGCATCTTCAAATATCAAAATATCATCTAGAAAATAAAAGACAATAGATTCTCATATAATACCTATGCGCTTAAAAATTAAATTTTGACACGGTGAGAGATCACATGAGCGAATATGTTAGTGCATTTCTTAATCCACTGTATAACTTTCTTGTGTACCACGTAAAATTTTACTATTGCTTCTGAAAATTGGAAATAAACTTTCGGTTTGCACCCTATTCTATACAAATCAGGTTGAAAAGGGTTGGATGCAAACCGAAAATTTACTTACAGTTTGCAACCGAAAGTATATTTTTGATTCCTAGATGCACTTAAAAGGCGCTAGAAACCTTTCCCCTTCCATAACATAAT
This sequence comes from Vicia sativa, assembly GCA_021764765.1. Taxonomy (NCBI): domain Eukaryota; kingdom Viridiplantae; phylum Streptophyta; class Magnoliopsida; order Fabales; family Fabaceae; genus Vicia; species Vicia sativa. The sequence goes on from CM038793.1 coordinate 67,155,292, forward strand.
TTTTTTCAAATACAAACCATCAAGAACCCTTTCTCTCAAAATCAATTTTTTTCTCAAACAATCAACACAAACCATCAAGAATTGCTTAAATACAATAAGTAACGGAATCAAGCAAGAAATAATCATCTTCAATCAATCAAGTAAGTGATTTAACACATTTTTAAAGTTTATGTAATTTCTATTGAAATTAGTGAAATAGGATTTCAAATGTGTTGTTTTTTACAATATATATCATTAGGAGTCAATGTATAAGTATTTGTAAACTTATTTTGACGATCAATCTGTATCTTTTTACACATCACTACAAGAAAATTGACTTGTAATAACAGATAAAATACGTCACTATGTAATTTAGTCGTAGATAAAAGAAAATTTATAAATCACCAGATTTTTGTGGGTCGGTTGACGGACATATACTTTTACCTAAAGTTTTTCATGTCTGTCATTCTATCTTTCAAAAAAGTAATTTGTTTACCTACAGCTACCGTCGGTAAAAGTGGTATATACTGAACTTTTTTTTTTCAAATCCTGCACATGTTTCCTCAATTAATTAATATTTAAATTTATTAATAGCATTCTTATCTATATTATTTAATACAAAATTGACAACACAGTAAAATATCCAGATAATATTTCAGGATGCCATTTTAAAATTTAATGTTTTAATACAATTCAAAGTAATATTTCATCACATCCATTTGACAAATTACTAAAATATAATATTTCAGGATACCAGTTTAATTATACTATTTCATCACACAAATAAGACTTATAAGAGTAACAATACAGTAAAATATAATAAAAATTTGATGTTGTCCAATATTATTTCAACTCGCTTAATTTTATCATATACCACTAATCTAAACATACACTAAAAAACCATAATAGCAGTGGTCATCCCTATTCTTTTTTCACAATCACCGATCAGATGTTAGGAATCGATTGCAGCGAGAAGCTTCTCTTGGCCAAGAAGCAAGCCATAATAGAAAAATGCGGCGGTACAAATGTTATGCATTGCTGATTGTACCTTACCAAAGTAATCACAGGGCCATAAAACAAGATTTTGCCACCTGCAAGCAAACAAATAATTAGTAAAAATGACACTTAGTACAAAAAATTGAAACACCAAAAGCAATACATGATCAAGAGGAAAATAAAACAGTTATACACATTATTTTTGGGAGTAGGAGAAATAAACAAGAAATCAGTAAATGTTATTGAATAGGTTAGCAGCTTGTATGCTTTGTCGCTGTAGTCCCCGAATATTTGGTTCCGTAACATTCGAAGCATCTCCAAGTGTATCTTTTGTAAGTAAATTTATGAGTAAAGTTAACTAATGAAAAACAAATTTGAAGACCAATTCATATAAAGTTCATTGTACAATTCGTTTGCCAATTTAACTCACCATCAACATATTAGAAGCCTGGCCATCTTCTTTAGTAGCATGTTCGTCAAAATATGTTGCCTATAATCAACTAATGAGTAAAAGTAGTATGTGAAGTCCATTCGCAATGTACTTGCATAAATATTTGTCTTCTTTATGGCAGCAGAGATGTAAAACTTTTTCCATCCCTTTGGAAGTTTTTGATTCTGTCTCTAAACTGGTTACCTGATCCAATATAAATTAATTTATTTATTGAAACTAAAAGAAGAGCACATATCACACATATAATTTGTAGTTTAAAAAAGGATAGAGATAATCTTGTATAACTCATGAACACACCTCTACTATCGAACCTTTTACATGAATAATATGCATCTAATTTATTTGATGTCTATTGATAGTCACAAAAACCTCCATAAGACGAGTTGTGGTGACCACATCAAAAATCTAATTGGAGTTCTATTCAGTGGTATATCTCTCACACACCCACCTACTAAGTAGGACTTATACCCTGCAACTCACGAAAGGTAAAACAATCATGTTATCCAAGGAGAAAAGAAAATTGGAATATAAAATATTCATATAAGTGTCAATATAAAGTTATGTTAGCAAAGGCTAAAACATATACTCAGCTACATGCAGTAACAACACCAGTGAGTTTAACTTTAGATTCACATTTGACAATATAGCCCATATCATACAACATATGATACAAAAAACATCGCAGCCAGTTAATTTTAAACCATCACAGCCAGTTAATTTAAAACAATAGATAATTATAATGTCAAAAAACATAGTGATCAACAATTTTCAATTCTAAGTTATCTATGCATATTAACTTGATACCCAACAAATTTATGATAAGACTAGAAGACTCAAAATCAGAAAAGTAATTGAGGGGCCTGTGAAAATGTTGTGGATTTAAAGAATATTTGATTCCGTGAGTGAGCAAGCTTATTTAAGGTAAAACTGAATTAGGTGGCGAATGAGAATTGATCCACTCTAAAGGAACCCTAAAGTTGCTTGAGAAATTATCTCAATATATGTATCATGTGAAAAGTAGTGCTATTCAAACCATAGAAGCAACTGAATTGTTTAACCAGACCAAACCGAACCGAAGTTAAAATAACTGAACTATTATTAATGGTTAATGAACTGAACATATATTTTGGTAATGGTTCTAGAACTGAACCGTTAAATAATTAACCAATTTCAAAGCAGTTTCGACCGAACCATTAATATTTTAACTTCGGTTCGGTTATTCTTCTTCGCAGCATCTCTCTTCGATCTAGATCCTCCTCTACTCCTTCTGCACGCGTTTGACATGGAAGGAACGAATTCAGCTTGATTTTCTCTCCAATTGCAAGATTCAAGGATTTTTCCTTCATCTTCTTCAATCCTCCATTGAAGACCTCAAGCTTTTCTTCAAGAATTCAAGGCTAATTCTGAAGATTATCATCAATTCGTCATTGATTTGGTATTTTCTTTGAAGAGCACAAGGAATTCCTCTTCAATTTGATTCAAACTTCAAATTCAAGTAAATGTTAGGTTCAAATAGGCACTTATTTTAAGTTGTTCTTGACTTCCAGCTTTTCTTGAAATTGAACACTGAAATTAAATGCAAATTCAATGTAGATTCTAGGTCTTGAACTTGTCCTCTTGAATTCTTTGATTTGAATTGGATTTTGCCGCCTTATTTGTGTCGGAGTGAGGATTTTGTACATAGCATGCATATATCTTTGAGCATTTGTATTCCCCTGCACATAAGCCATAAATTCACACATCTTGCATCATCTATCACATGCTTAGGCATTAGAGAGCATTTAGCTTGATTTAATTGCATCAATACATGATGATTTGAGGCATAGTTTGCATTCGACATGTAGACATCCAAACATCTTGATTGGTAAGCGCATCATGCATTGTACGTAGATTCATCGCATATGCATTCTAAGTGTTTGTGTTAATGCATGACTTAGAGTTGAAGGAAAACTTCTAGATATTGCGACTAGCTTGCGTTGTTCCTTGCATATGAGCATTAGGATTGTTATTGTGACTTGCATCCTTGCATGATCATGCATCAATGAACATTGGTTTTATCGTACGATTCGCATTCCTCGCATGTTCATGCATCTATGAACATTGGTTTTATCGTTCGATTTGCATTCCTCGCATTTTCATGCATCTATGAACATTGGTTTTATCGTTCGATTCGCATTTCTTTCATGTTCATGCATCTATGAACATTGGTTTTATCGTACGATTCGCATTCCTCGCATGTTCATGCATCTATGAACATTAGTTTTATCGTTCGATTCACATTCCTTGCATGTTCATGCATCTATGAACATTGGTTTTATCATACGATTCACATTCATCGCATGTTCATGCATCTATGAACATTAGTTTTATCGTTCGATTCGCATTCCTCGTATGTTCATGTATCTATGAACATTGACTTTATCGTTTGATTTACATTCTTCACATGTTCATTTGACCTTCACTTGTTATGGAGTTGTGGCCTGACGATACGGATCGAATTTTGGCACGAGAACATCGCAAACAGGTGGTCCAGCCCAAAAATAACATTTTTTTTGCGGGTTAGCGCCAGCTTAGCAAACATTCGACTTTTGTTTTGCGGTTGTCAAGGGCATGCTAAGCGTCTTGGCCACTATTTGGGTCGCTTAGCGCGCATTTCGATGCGTCTGATGCATTTTCGATTCTTCTTGATTCTAACAGCAAACAGTAGGCATCCTAACCGTGCCTAGCTACTGTTTGTGCTCTGTTTCATGCAGAGGCTTATGTTGCACATACTTACGACACATTTCTCTAATGTTGCACGCACATGCATACACTCTTCTACTTGCTTGTTGGTCTAACTCCCTTCTTGCAGGTGTGATGTGCTTGTACACCCATGTGTACGGCTCTTCTACCTTGTTTTTGCTTGTTCTAATCCCGTTCTTGCAGGCATTGTAGCTTCGGATGCGTATCGACACGTATTCCGCTTGTTTTGATGCTTTGAACAATTCTCACCGGTTTACTCTTATTGCATGGCTGCAGTACTTGAAGTTTTTCGGAGTATTCCTATAGCTTGCAGTGCTCTTCGGATTCTATATCTGTTCGGTAGTTTCTACACCGTTTATCGCATTCTCATACAGCTTTCCTAGATATCATGAGAAGTAGGGCTTTACAGCTTTCTTTTGCCATGAGAAGTAGGAATAGAGATGCATGATGGGGCTTCCGTAGTTGGAGCATGTTCAGGAACCCCTCTGGTTTATTTAAAGACCCGTTTAGGGCAATTCAACTTGTGAATTGTGTTTGTTTGTTTGTTTCCTGCAGGTTCCCTTGGTTAGGATAGGTTCTTTAGCCTAGACATTAGGATCCACATCCTTTACATGTCAACATAGGTAGAGATTCCCCTACATCCTCAACCATAGGTCCAACCTTTGCATGATAACATTAGGGTTAGTACTTGGTTAGCCTCCCTTTTGTTTTGCAAGTTTCCTTTTGCATGTTGCATGTAATAAGACTAAAACTTGCTTTTCTTTTCCCTTTGAAAACAAAACACCTAATAATGGTTTAAACTCCTTTCTCAAGGTAAAAACAACCAACCAACACAAACTATTTTCGCCTTTGTGCGCTCTCTTTTCTTTTGTGTTTAAAACCTTTTTCACAAGTAAAAAACACAAAACCCACCAAAACAAGTGAGCCGAACTACGACGCGCTAACTTTCCCATTGCACGTGGGAATACGTAGGCATCTTGTCACGGGGCTCGATCGAGCAAACTTTGTAAATACTTCCTATTTTTCCCCGTGGTTTCTTTATTTCTCCTTTCTTTTGCATTGCGTGATAATGATTGAGCATAGATAGACATAACACACCATTTAGCTAGAAATAGAAAGTGGATACCGTAGAGTACTACGGGCGTGTGGGGTGTTAATCCCTTCCCCTCGCATAACTAACTCCCTTACCTAGATTATCTTGATCTCTCGGTCATAGGACCGCGATTTCTCCCCTCAGGTTTACTCGTTGTTTTCCTTTCTCAGTCGTGAGATAAAAGACGTTCGATGGCGACTCTATTGATACCAGTTATTAGTTGGAGGTTCAGCCAGGTGATTTCACTCTTCAACAGGTAGTCCCAAAGAAAACTCCTGATATTAAGAACCAGGAAGGCCCGTCGATCTTACCTATCGACACCACTGACAAAGAAGTTCATTCGACCTCAAAGGTACGAGTTACACCTCTGTCCACATGATTTTTTGGTCCAATATTTCTTACTTGATTGACATCTTATAGTTCACCCGTATCCATACCCCCTCTGATGATGAACCGATTTCCTATTCTTTCAAGAAGACTGATTCTTCTGTAAGTATATTTTCATTATATTCAACACTCTATGGCTTGCAAGATACAAATGTTTCTTTTGGGTGCCAGAGTCGGAAACGCTCAGCAGATTCAATTTCTACCTCCAACAAATCCAAAAAGTCCAAGAGGGACAAGAAACACCGCTCTGAGAGGACTGAGGTAAGCATTGTCTAATTAGATAACTTCGACCAATGCCATGCAGCTTCGACTTATACATTTTTTATACTCATCCATCACCTGATGATCAGTCTCCTCAACATTCCCAAAAATCCAAAAGCCACAAGAGGAAGCAAACTTCCTCTTCTGAAGAAAAAGTGGCGAAAAAGAAGAAAAAAGAAAGCCCTTCTGGCCCAAGACCTTGGCACGAAGGTCGACGACCAAATCAAAGTAACAACCGATGTCGACGATCACCCTCTTGTCACAAAAATGAGAGGTAAAGTGCTCTTAGCTAAACGTCTTAAAGCTAACATAAACTTAGGCACTGACAATATAATGATAAATACAGCCTTCGTCACTCCGACCCAAGTCCATGTAACTGACGAAGCTAAAAATCCAGTAGGGAATACTGTTGTTGCTTCCTTCGAAAAGGGTAAGCCTGTAAATCCTAGCCCAACGTCACAGGTATTTACTAAAATTTGCACTTCTTTTTCTTTCTTGTTTTCCAAATTCATATGGCTAATATATGTCTTGTTCCTTAGGTCGAAGCTTCTGACCCTCAACAAAGCGTGGCAGACTACACTCCTTTGTCAGAAGTTTCTTCACCTCATCACCATCAAACTCTCGACGTAGCCGCTGGTGAGTTTGTTGACCTGACTGTTCCGACTACTCTTAGTGACTCTAATTCAGTCACTAGTCTTGCCAAACATAAGGGTTATAGTTCGACTAGCTCTAACTCTAGTCTTTCAAATTCCTTGTAGGATTTAGAGGCGACCAAGAATGTCACCACTTCTCAACATTCTCCTCCTCCTGAAGGCACACTTCATCTTTCTCTTGAAAAGAAAGCTAGATCTCCTCCTCCTAAGCTTATGCTTCAAAATCCTACTGAGGAAAAGAGAACCGAATCAGCTGGCCCTTTAGGAGAAAAGAAAGTTAATTCACCAAATCCCTCTACATAAGAGAAGGTTGACTCGCTAGTTTCGACCGAAGAAGATATCGACGCTTCTACATTGAAAGATATCGGCTAGTTTCGCTCAGCCATCCATTTCTAGTGAGAACCGATCGAACGACGACGATCACCCTGCGCCTCTGAGGCCTGTGTCTCATCTGCTGCTCAAGCCACAATATTTGCTCGATCAGTACTCCTGTTGGAAATAGAACTGTCTCTGCCTCTAGTCCTCACTGTAAGCAAAGTTTCAAATCATTAAAAACAGTTTTTTTGGAAAAAATAGAAAATATCAGAATTCAAAATTTTCGTTATTTTAGGTGTACCGAAAATTTCAAAATTTCTAGTATGAGCATCAAAGGAAAATCCAGGATATTTTGAAATCTACGATAGGCGATACAGTAAATTTTGAAAAATCCAGTACAAAATATCAGAAAATTTAACAAAAATACCGAAAACTTACTTGTATTTGTGAAAATTCCGATAGCACTCTCAAATTTCTAGTATCGTTTAAATTTTCTAAAAATGCATAATATACAAGAAATTTCAATAATGAAGAAGACTTACGTAAAATTGACTTTTCATATAAATTGAAGGTGTCAGATATAAATGTGGCGAAGGAAAAATTCTGCCATACTTGTTGTGTTTTCCCTTCATAATGCACTTGTTTTGTTGACTGTATTTTGAAAAACTATCACTTTCAATAGTCTTAATTCTTGTTTTCCACTACTATGAATGCATCAAAGAGGTTTTTCTATTCTAATTTAATGCCTAAAAAGGATATTTTTTAAATGATCTGTCCCTGTATGATGTGAGAAATCATGACATCCAAGATTCATTTCACACATGTAATCAATATAGTTTGATGAAAGTAATTATGTTCTTATTATTTAGGTATATTTTATTAATGAATAATTAGGACAAATTAATTACTAATAAATTGTCGTGTAAACATATTTAGATTTACTAATAATGGTATAGTTGTCGTTAAACCAATTGGTAGCCAAGAGATTGAATGACATAAAAGTGTTTTCGAACATGTAACATTTCATTTATCTATTAATATCTAATTATTATAAATCAATTAATTGAACTCTTTAAATTACCTTTTGACCATAAATTCATTACACTATAAAAGACATTTAAATAATTAAGAAATGTTTACATTTTTCTATTCTCCTCTCCTATTTTAACATGACATATGCCATTCATTTTTTAATTTTTACCCATTAAATCATAATTAAGTATTATATACACTCATTCTCTCTTTCTATTAAAATTTCAAATTTTTCTCCCATTTTTTTCCACACTTTCTTATTTTCATTTTAATTTTTTTTTTCTATTTATTTATTATCACTAAAATGACTAATAATCCTTTTTATTTTAATAAAATTAAAATTTTCTTTATTTTACGGATCACTATCAACATAATATTTATTTTATTTTAATCAACAATTGTGTCAATTTAAAATCGTTATTTTTAAATATTTTTTTTCTATTTTACAATTTTTTTTGTATAATACAATTAAATTTATATGATTATTATTCATTTTACTAAGTAAATTATTTTATATTTTATATTTTTATTAAAATATATTTTATATCGCATCAAATAATATTTTTATCTTTATGACATATAAGTACAATGTCTATTTTATTTTAATCAAAGGTTCAATATATTTTTGAACCCTATCAAATTATCAAATTTGGTTTTTGATGCCTATAAAAAATATATATGTTTTGTCTCTCTAAAATTATTATGCACGTAGTTTTAGTATCTCCTGTTAGATTAATGTGTATTTTTCAATGATTGTTTTGGAGACATTTTTAAAACATTATAAAAAATTTCTTCGAAAAAAAACTCAAAATTTAATTTCTAAGTAGAAATTTTCATTATTTTTATCATTATCTTTTAAAATTTAAAAAAATTATATTTTAATTCTTATCATTTTAAAAGAATTCTAAAATTTGGTAAAAATATAATTTATAAATTCTAAACATCCATAAAAAAAAATAATTCAAAAATTTAAAAGTTTAAGGATAATTAAAAAAATTTCAAAATTTAAAAAAAAATAGCAGGGATTAAAACTGCATGCATTTAAATTTGTAGGGACTAAAATATATTTTCGTATAAAAACTAAAATTGAAATTTGTGATATTTATAGAGACTAAAAATATATTTAACTCTTTAATCAATATTAAACCTTTATTTGAGAGAGAATTTTTTTTCAAAATGATAAATTTTCTTCTTTTTTTTCTTCATCTCACAGTTTTTTTTTATATATAGTTATTTAATACATATGGTCATTATTCATTTATAATTAACTCATTTTAAATTTACTTGTAGCAAAATACATTTTATACAATAATAAATAAATTTATTTGTGCGGGAGCAGATATATGTTACTAATTATTCTTTGTTGCATTATTTGTTTGGCATCTTGTTTTCCTTGAAAAGTCACCATATTTGTAATTCCCCCATCAAATTCCATGCACGCACTTGTTTGTTGACTGTATTTTGAAAAACTGTCACTTTCAATAGACTTATTCTTGTTTTCCACTACTACGAATGCATCAAAGAGGTTTTTGCTGTCCACATGAAATCAACGTAAATATGCAATTTCTTTTCATATTCCTCTTTTTTTCTATTCTAATTTAGTGCCTAAAAGGGATTCTGTCACTATATGATGTGAGATATCAGACATTGATTCAAACATGTGACATCTCACTTATTCACTTTTAAAAGGGAAAATACCAGCCAGTAGAGACAGAAACCTCAACAAACTATCACAAAGATTGAGACAAAAACCTCAAAATGAGTCACAGCAATGAAAAGATATTTTTTTATTACATATCAAAGTTGTCAGTAACATTACACTGAATCATGTTCATTTGACAATCATCAATTTAGCTATCAAACTACAAATTGAGCAAACACTATTAAACTATTTCAGATTAAAGTTTACATTGCACAACAATGACAAAAACCAGCATTGTTGATTAGAACTGAGAAAAAGGATCATGCAGTACCTGATTTTCTCATATGTCAAAAACTAATTCACAAAGCACTAGTAAGGTGTACTTGAATTGAACCATCTTAGTCAAGCAGGTTTCCAACACGAAAGCGCGTACACGATTCGCCCTTTCCAACCTTGCAATAGCCACTTGCTATCTTCGTCGATTACAAAATCTTTGTGGTAGCTAGTTCTTACTTTCTCCACTGCCCTTTCTACCGTGTTTTTGCCGAATGTCTGTTGTGAAAACCCGGCTCGGAGAATACGAACCTGCCACTGCCTATACGTCTCTGGTCTCTCTACTCTCTCACAGCCTTCACAAGCTGTAACATTCAATGCTTCCTTCCCAAATATCTCTTTCTCAATTAGCATCCTTTCCCAATCCTCGCGAGGCACAATACTTTCGAGCATATCGAAAAGTGAAGAGAAGTGAAATAATGCCTCTCTAAACCGAGTAACAAAGAATGGCGCATTAAAGGCTCCGTTCATAATGCCGTGAATGAATATATCAGGCTTGATCCTCCTTATCAAATTGAGGAATTTGTTTCTTGGACTGTCTACTACGACGGATTCATCCAGCAAGTTTTTACCGCGATAAAAGCATGTAACAACAAGGTATTCGTCTTTGTCGATCTTGAGTTCCTCGAGTTGAATGGTCTCCCACTTTTTCGCTATGGCATTATACTCAAATGGAACTTGAAAAGTTTCAGCATATGCTGCCAAGCGCTTTCCGGTCTCTATAATTCTCTCTGCGGGCCTGAAACCGGGTTGTGGAAAGTCTATTCCTGTAATCCGAAGCTTTGGTGGTCCTCCCGATCGTAACGAAAGTCTTTGTATCAAGGTAGGCCATTGGAAACCATAGAGGATGCCAAAGTCTACGATATGGACCCTCGTTGAACTTGCCGAAGAGTTCATTATAGTAACATTTGAGACGAAACTAGTCATCTTTCGAAAAGGGCAAGCAGCAAGGTATAGATGATAAGCTTTCAGATAATTGGCAGCAGATGTTCTTTTACTGATTAGTCCTTTATAAATTTGGCTTCCAGTACCAGCCAAACGTGCCTCAAGGCCATCGGCAAATATGTGAGCCAACCGCTGATTTCCATCTCCGAAAGGGTTCGAGTGCTGCCTGATCTGCTTTAGCAATTCGTGTGCACTTTTATGGTCATCTGCTGCGACAGACTGTGCACAAAGAACAAGCAGTGTTCTCAAATCAATCACTTCCTTTTTTCCGTTTTGTTTTTTACCTTTACCTCGTCCTTTTCCACTAGAATGAGCTTTCGATTTATTACTTGGCACCATATTGTTCTTAGTTTGCAATGCCTCGCGACGAGCCGTAAAATGCTTCTTACCATCTCCTAAACTATGAAGCAGGATCACATCGGCCAAATTTGACCTCAACATAGGATCTGAGTAAATCGCCGCTTGCTTGTTGCTTCTATTTTCTTCAACGTCTCCCTCATCGTCGTAATGATGCTTCCTTCCCTTAGAAAGAAATGACTCTCTCTCACCCTTCTCCACCTTAACTGATAATTCATCTCTCACCACTTCAGGCTCTAGTATCGAAAACTTAGATACATCGAAACTTTGAAAGAGGCCATTTCCACTAGGGAGAAACTTAATAGCCTCCTCAACACCCTTTTGAAATTGCAAAATCGGCTGACTCCCGCTAATCTGATCCGAAACATGTAAAATACTGTCCGGAGAATCCAAAAGCCCTTCCACGGTACTTTTTACGCTATTTGTAGAGCTATGAGATGATTGTGAAACACTATTTCCTTGAAAATCTGGTTGAGGAAACTGAATCTCCCTTGAGTTTCCACGAAAAGAATTCTTTGTAAAAATGCAACTAAGATCGCCATCATCAACACAAGTACCATAATCATCAAAGAAGTTACTATCTCCAACATACGCATTTTGTCCTAATGGCGAAACCGATACCGGGTACTTTTCGCCTATTACTTCATAGAACGATTTCTCAGCAATCTGAAGATCTAAAGAATCTTGCAACATGCACGTCTTATCTTCCATATCTTCTTCCATAAGTATGTTATTAATGTAATTCAAAACAGCATCAGAAAACTCACAGTCCTCAGGAGACGGTTCCTCGTGCGTCGAAACCGAGGTTATTGTCGAAGATGGCGTACAATCAGCCGCTACCAAATTGGAACCAAATTCAAATCTCTGATTCTGAATAACCGGAAAAGATTGATTCCCAAACGGGATCTCATTCGAGGAACCACAAAAACCATTGAGGTGTGGATCCATCAATCTAATTTTGATAAGCTTTTTACACATAAAAATTCAATCTTTAGTCCTAATCAGTCGTCAAATAAACAACCCTTTTCCTTCAAAATCAAAACAGAATCATCAAAATTCACCCTAAACCCTAATAACAAAAATCATGAATTGGGGTGCAATAAAAACATTAGAAAGAAAAAATTGAAACTTCAAAGAGATAATATTAAAAAAAGACTAAATTTTTACACTTCAACAGATAAAGTTTGAAACATGAAGATCAATAAGTGGAAGAAAATCAAAGAAGCATAAGAAATAAACTATTAATAAAAAATGAAAAACAAGAAAACAAATAGTGGTGGTAATGGAAAATAAAGAAGTACTATTACATGAATAAGAAAGAACAGACAAATATGGATGCATAGTACTAGAGATAGAAGTGAGACAAGTTTGTATGTCTACCTTTCGTGCAGAGAAGAGACACAAGTTTGTATGTCTACCTTTCGTGCAGAGAAGAGACACACCACTACACAGACAGCACTGGTTCCTAGAGAAAGCAAGTGTTGGAGAGAGAGAGGGGAAAAAGGGCGCTGAAAGACTTAAGATCTGTTTAGTTTCACTTTCATGTCAAAGGTAATCATATTTTTTTTATGGTTAGACTAGTACTACAAAAGAATCAAAATAGAAACTTTTTTTTTTTTGCTTTTTTAAAATAAGTGAATTTTGTATTTTATTCTTTAAATTTTGAAATTTTCTTTTAATGAAATTCTAATTAATATTTGAGTCTTGGTTGAGAATAGGTCAAACCGTTTGACAAGAATTAAATTTTTAGTATATCGATGTTATGTTTGTCCAACTCAATTAATTTAAAAATGACAAAGTTAGTAAAATTATTAGATCATTCATGAATGCTAGTATAAAATAGTAATGTACTAATAATCATTAATTTAAGTAAAATGTTATAATAAAATTTTAACACAAAATTAAAATTGTATAAAAAAACACAAATTTAATTATTATAAAAATATTTAACATTTAATATATTCTTAAATTGATCAGTAACTTTAACCGACATATAAAAGATCAAATTCAAATATAAAATAAAAAATTTAATAATTTTTTCTTTTTTCATTTAATCAAATAAATTCATATTAGTGGTTGAGTTAGAGAGTTTATTATTGTATAACTCAACTACTAAGTGTATGTTTGGAAGGAATTCTTCCGACCGCCACCGCATGTTTCATTTTTCAATTACAATTTTCAATGCAGTTTACAGTGATTTTAACGAAGCTGAATATCCTTCCTTCTAGTCGATGCACTTTTTTCTTTTATCCCACCGTTGTTTCAAACACATCCTAACATGATAGAGGTAGTTATTAGATTGTTAGCATTGTAATTACCTAAGATTGTTAGAAGTTACTCTTTCTATTTTTTATTATAAATCGCTTTGGAAACAATTTTATACTAATTATAAGTTATTTTACTATACTAATAAATTATTAATGTTATTTTTTTAATATAAATTTACCAATTTATAATTTAATCTTTTATCAATTTTTTAAATTTATATTTCTTATAATTTTTTTTTTATACAATAATTACATATTTTTAAGAAGTATAAAAAAATGTCAAAACCAATTATAATAAAACAAAAGTAGTAATTGATGGCTTTGTGATGCTAGTCATTGGTCAATGCATGGCTTGTAAATATTTGTGTCATAATATTACATTAACTACTCATTTTAGCACAAGTGAATTCACATATTCTCTAAATTTTATCTATTTTTAATTTTATATTATATTTTATAAAGTGCAAGAAATCTTTTGCACTAACTGATATCCTAATCCAATTTTGTTATTCTATTTTATTCTTGAACTATTTATACTTTAACATATTTATGCAAGCCTATTTCGTTATTCTATTTTATTATTGAACTATTTATAGTCCAACATATATATTTATGTAACTATGTTGAGGAATACAACATTGTTGAATTAAGATTGTCTCCGGTGGACATTTCACTGGATGAAGTAAAGTGTGCATTCTTCCATTGATTTTTTTTTGAAAAAATATCTTTATTGTATTTAATTGAAAAATTGGAAGGATAGAATTACACTGCACATGAATTTCATGGGAGACAATCTTCTCTCATAATTGTTACAACATATCCCATATCTCATATAGTAACCAATCTCCCTTACGCCTGCACATCTTCCTTCTACAACTATGATGAGACGACACCGACAATTTTAGCAACCAAACGTAGGGACAAAATTCTTTCCTAAATCCACCATAAGAGTAATATGAATATTTCTCAACATTCACTTCACCTCCTCTAAAATTCAAGTTATTTGGAAAAAAGAAAATAAAATATAGAGAAAAAATAGGAACACGATCGCAACACAAAAACATAACATAAAAACTTCATAACTGGAGAAAAACTATGATTGTTGTCAATAGACAACCAGAGAATAACACTGTAAAAATTATTATAACATATAATATACCTTCAACTAACCCAGATCCCTAATACACTTATACCCTCCAAAATAAATATTTAACTACATCTCACAACACTCTAATACAAGAGTATAAGAGAACAAAGAAAGTCAAATACAAGTTTAAAGTATTTTTTTTATTGATGCATCTTGTAAAGAAAAAATTGAATCTTATATATAGCCTTGGATTCTCTCTTCCATCACTAAAGTAAGTGATGTGGGACATAGAAGAAAATTTATAATGTATATAGCCTTGGATTCCCTCATCCTTCACAAAACTAATCGATGTGGGACTTCTTCAACATGTATATTTTCAACCAACCCCAACAAGCTTCAACTTGATTGAAAATAATATATAAGTTTTTATTGTCTTCACTGACAATTATACTTCATCATAAAGAGTATAGTCATTGAAGCTACATCACTCTAAGAATTTTTGCATTGTCTTCACTAACAAACATAGTTTAAAATATTATCATACTCCACCTAAAGAACAGTATACTTCACTTGAAGATAAACCACTTTCACATGTCGAAAGCCAAGTTGAAAACTTATGGTGCAACTTCCATGTTGGTTGGAAGCTCTTCAACCATCAACATAACTCACAACATACTTTGCATCAATTTCCATATGTTAATCCGCTAGCAATAACTCGTCCTTTTCCATGACACCGGAAATGTCATGAGGACACACTTCTAAATTTTCAGACAAGATCATCCTTTCTCACAGCGAGAGAGACATTGCTAGCATTTGACTCAGTGTCCTTCTCGGACGCTTCCCCATTAGGACATTTATACTTTATATGTATAATCTTTCCATATTTCTAATATCTCACACTCGTTTAATTGTTTTTCTTAACATAAGACCTTCCACTAGCAACCAACATTGAGTTTGATGAAGTATTATTCTCACCTTTCAATATTTTTTCTTCATCAATAATTTTAGGTGAAATACCTTTTTTAGTCCCTTAACTATACCCCTAGGTTCAGTTTGGTCCCTTAATTTTTTTTTCGTGTCAAATTGATCCTTCAACTTTTTAACAGATGCATATGAGTCCCTTCCGTCAACTCCGTTAGTCAAAATCTGTTAAAAGCCTATGTGGCAGTGACAGTGACGGAGTTAGCGTCGGAAAAATTGACGTTAAAATTTTTTTTCTGGAATTTTCAATTTTGTTCATCTTCTTCCCCAAATATTTTAAACCCAGAACCCTAAAACAAAAAATCATCTCAATTTCCTAGAAACGAATCAATTTTGTATTCTCTCTCATGAAATATTACCTTAAAATATTACCTCTAGTTTCATAAATTGCAGCCCAACAGTTGCAATCAACCAAACAAGCAAGTGGTATTTCATGAGAATGAGAGAGAATAAACTTTCCTTCCAACTAAGAGACCACTTTTTTTTTACATACTAGCCACAAATTCACGGTACACACTCACGTACAGAATATACCTATTATAACACAAACAAATTTTGTTTTTTTAGGAACATGTCGGTGAAATGAAAAGAGAAACATAGTCAAGATGAATAGAAAATTGAAACAGATACAAAAAAACTTGCTCGTCGTGAACAGATCTTCCATTCCTGAACACCGTACGTGCTGTCGACATCACACCACTTCCAATAGCCACCGCCGACATCCGAAGTTGACCCACTGTGCACCTGCTCATCCGATTCGTAAAACCGCCCTTATTTCGGTAACTTTACTTTGGCTTTCTTCTGCGATTTTGTGTTGAGATGTGATGAAATTATTTTATTCTTGTTGTTCCCTCTAAGAGGGAATGAGTATTTGGTTTGCAAGCATGGGTGTTTGAATTGCTTTCTTTTCTTTTTTGTCTTATTGTGAGAAAGAAGATGAAGTATAGGGGAATAAGGTAATATTTATATGAGAGAGAATACAAAATTTTATTTATATGAGATAACTTTTTGTTTTAGGGTTCTAGTTTTAACAAAATTTGGGGAAGAAGATGAAAAAAATTGAAAATTCCAGAAAAAAACTTTTAGCGTCGGTTTTTCTGGCGCTAACTTCGTCACTGTCACTGCCACGTAGACTTTTAACAGATTTTGACTAACGGAGTTGACGGAAGGGACTCATATGCATCTATTAAAAAGTTAAAGGATTAATTTGGCACGAAAATAAATTAAGGGACCAAACTGAACCTAGGGGTATAGTTAAGGGACCAAAAAGGGTATTTCGCCATAATTTTACAAGCAACTTCTTCAAAAATCAAAGTTTCTTTCTCATATATCAAATCGAGTTTAATACGCATGTTAATAGCTATTTACCCCTTGCCATATAGACCATTTTCGGGAAAAATAACCCTCGTAATTTGTTTTGCATGGTTTCCCCAAACATTCGAAAAATATCTCTCTTCAAACCTTTGTCAGGCCAAGTCATCAAAAATGATACTCCCTCAGTCCCATATTATTTGTCACAAAGGTCATTTCACACAAATTAAGAAACAACAATAAATGAAAGAGAGAGAATGATAAATTTACCAAATTATCATGTTTAACCATTGGTTTATTCAAATTAGCATTAGTATCAAGTGGAAAAACAATAAATTAAGTGTATTTATTAAAGGGTACAATTGGAAGAATAAATATAAAATTGCATTGGTAATGTAAAGTCACAAGTATTTTGGGACAAATTTTTTTCCCAAATGCGACATTTGTTTTGGGACGGAGGGAGTAACGTGGTACTCCATCCGTCCCAAAATAAGTGTCATATTTGACACTTTCACACAAATTAAGAAAATGTGATAAATGAAGGAGAGAGAATAACAATTTTACCAAATTATCCTTCTTGGTTATTGGTGGATTTTAATTACCATTAATGAAATGTAAGAGAAATAGTAAATTAAGAGTATTAATTAGAGGGTATAATGGGAAGGTAAAAAAATAAAATTGCATTGGAAACTTAAAGCGACAATTATTTTGGGACAAATATTTTTTGCAAATGTGACATTTATTTTGGGACGGAGGGAGTATCGTTTTTTATATTTCATTATATTTTATTTCCACCTGTGTTAAGTGATATTTGAATGTATAATATTACCCTTCACCGAGAAACAAAACCTAATGGTACAAGGTTGCCATCATTGTTCTATCTTATTCGAATCCTTAATCCCTTTTCTCCTTACATCTTCACCTTGCACATTCACCTTCGCACGTGTCCTCCCGTCTTCCTTCTTTCGCGGTTTCAATCAAGAAAAATGAAAACCTCAGATTTTTCAAACTCAAGCATATCCTCAAAAGGAAGAAGAACTCTGAAACATGGTCATAATCTTCCCATGAAGTTGTTTGTTTCAAAATCGATTGCAAATTTTGGAAAAATGTACTACTGGAAGTGTAAGTTTTGAGGTAAAGAAGATGATCGTCAGTTATTCCATTGGCACAATGAGTTTTTTTTTTATGAAAGAGAAACAAATGTAACAGAAGGAGAAGTCTTAGATCTGCTGAAGAAAATGGAAAAATATTTTGCGACAGAGATGGAAGAATTGAAGAATACGATTGAAAGCATAAGGAGGAAGATGAGTTTTGTGATAGTTATAATTATTGCAACCTAGTTTTTATTTCTTCTAGGTTCATGTAACAGATACTAGGTTTATGTAATGTTTTGAATTAATGAAAGATCAGTTGAAATTTATGTGTTTGTAAGTTATTGTTGTTAAATCAATGAAAGATGATGTTGACTTAGTAAAATTGATCATTTATGTTGTGTAATGTGATGTTGTCATAAAATTGGTGCATAATTATGCCTTTCAAAATGTCTTTCAAAATGGTGCATGAAATTGGTGCATAATTATTACTTTTAAAATATATTTCAAATTGGTGCATAACAAATTGTTCCAAAATAGGACATTGAAAACATAGATAGGTACACCCAAATTGGTAAATATGTTCATAAATTAATAGACAACATAGATAGGTAGATATTGTCGTTACAGGAATATGTCTGTTGTCATTGTAGGGAGATGCATATTATCATTACAACCAACAAAGATAGGTACCTAATTGGGGCTTACAAAATGAGTTTCAAAATGGAACATAATGTGCATAACAGATTTGTTCCAAAACAAGACATTGAAAATATAACAGATTTGTTACAAAACATGACATAATTGATTTGTTCTTTGTAAACCAAAATGACACCTAACTACTGAGTCATTCTCCTAAAAATCTCTTCCCATTGTATTGATCTCTCCATGGTAGATTCTTCATCAACTACCATTGGTGCTTCTGAATTTGAACTGGCTCCATCACATTTTTGAGCTCTACAAATAACTTTCAACCTATCACTTCTCATTTTGGGTCCTTGAGTATTAATCTTGTCAACCATTTTCTTCTTATCAACAATTTTACAAAGTCTTTTCTTCTTTTGATTTGCAGCATGCTCAATTGGTGCAGGAGTTGGTTCAACATGTTCAGGTGGCTCAGTTTGTGCAGCATGCTCAAGTGGCTAAGTTGGTGCAGACTCAAGTGTGGGGTTGAATACTTGAGATTGCTGATCTTCAAAGTTTTTTATCATCTCATCAAGTAATGTATCTAACTTTGGGTCATTTATGTCATGGACACTTTCACCAGCATTTGTCTTAGCTTCTCCTTCATTTTCAGCGACAGATGAAGATGATTTGGTCCTTGGTGTTTTCCTCTGCACAAAGATTATATGGATTTTAAAATAACAACTATGAACAATACTAGAACAAAATTTATGAACTATGAATGATTACATTTCTCTTCAGTGCATTAAGACCTTTCTCTTTTCATAGGATTGGGCATTACATTGTGTTTCCATTTTTCAAGTTTAACTAAACTATTGACAAACCTATTAATTAAGTAGTTCCTAATCCACTTCTCCATTGTGAGGATTGGTTTATCCCTAGATTATAAAATAGTACTATTAAAAGACCCACTAAGATTATTCATCAACGCATCACGCTTAGGGTAAAAGCTAAAGGAATATTTACACCATAGTTTGGTAGGCACTCTCATCAACCATTCCCATGGCTTCTTTTCCAGTTGCTTAAGCTCATTAACCTTTTTCTTCCAAGCTTGAAAGTAAGTATCTTTGGAAGCCCCCCATCAATAGGTTCTTTATTGCAGTTTCACCACCAAATTTCTTCTTGAAATTGGCATATAAATGTCTAAGACATATTCTATGCTCAATTTGTTCAAACATCTCCTCAAACACACTCAATAGACCCTGAAAACATAAATAATACATGGCAATAAATCAATTTCAGATTGGACAACATTAAACAAACAAACTATCAAATACTCATAACATTATGTACCTTTTGTTGATTTGAGATAAAAACATATTTTCTTTCAACCTCAATGTCTTCCATTAGTAACTGCATAAACCATTTCCAACTATCCTTAGTTTTAGTCTCTACTACATCAAATGCCAAAGAGTAGTACTGGTCATTTGGATCCCTAGCCAAAAGCATAAAAAGTTGATCCCCATAATGTGTCTTAAAGTGACACTTATCTACTCCAATAAAGGTTCTACATGCCTTAGTAAACCCTTTTCTTACACCCATCAAAGCAAAAATAAAATCTCCCAAATCTTGAAAGGAGAGTTGAGTCTGGCCTCTCTATGTTAATCTTCACTATATTCCCATTACATTGCTTCTTCAACCCAACAACATAACTCCAAAGCATGTTATATCGTTCCTTTGCATCTCCTTCAATAACTTCATTTGTAATTGTAACACCCAAATTCTATCCCAAGTAATTATTCAATAAAATCAAAGTATAAAACTTTCCAACATAATCAGGATGTCACACTTTTCAACTTAAAACACATAAACCTGTCATTTTTATTCAAAACGGATACATAACACTTTAAAGAGGCAGAACTAACATAATGCATAATTTTTAGTCTTCAAATATAAACGACTTCATTAATCACGCAGCGGAATAATAATAGTTTTCACATAAGACATATCATCTTTTGAATCATAAACAACATCAACATAATAAAAATCCTCAATTAATGACAAAAGATTCAACATTAAAAACAAAAACAATAAGACAAGTGTTCATTTCCCCAGAGTGCTACGTCTCAGAGAAATGACACCGAACTCAAACTAAAAACGGTAACAACTACTCCTCCTTGTTACCTGCCCGTTACCAATATAAAAGCAACGACAAAACAAATGAAAAGGGTGATATATCAAACAATATAATTGAGATAATGATAAATAATATATAGTTAGAGTTATATAAAATCACTATTTTGTCATCTCACAACCAATCAACAACAAACACGATTTAACCACACAACAACATCATTATGCACTAAAGTATGCAACTTGAACAATGCAAATGCATGTGGCACCATCAGAGTAAAACTCCTAACGTAATCAACTGTCAGTTTACCGAGGCATCAAGGCGTACGCCTTCAACGTAATCAACTTTGCCCCAAACGGCCAATGTGTTTTTGCCAACACAGGCCAACATAATATGCAATGTATGTATGCGAAAATTCATAAATGGCATACAACAACAACATCCAAAACCAACAACGTAGAACAACAAATCAACCATCAACGTTGGCCATCAAGCCTTCAACAACACTTGTCCATAATTGGGAAATTAACTACATTCATATATTGAACACCCATTTGGCAAAACGAACATGCTACAATAGCTTACTAGTGTATACGAACCATTCCTTCAATTCTTCCAATTTCGGTTAATCGGCTATACCGCTTACAATTACCAACATACTAATTCGGAACTATTTCTACTCGATTCCTATATCATTCCTTACTAATTACTAGCATTATTTTACTCATAAAATCCTACTTAAGGTTCCCTAGTTAAAGTGCTTAAATCGGGCATAATTTAAAAATCAGAAAATGTGTTCAAAACAACTCAGTACGCGCCGCGAACACTCCTTCGCGCCGCGACTTTAGCAGGACTCAGTTGGCGCCGCGTCAACCCGTTGGCGTCGCGAACTGAACATGACAAATTGGGTTTTTCAGTGCTGCAATCATCTTCCACAAGCCATTATTCCCAAATTTTTGGCATCCAACACACCAACAACCCAAAACAAACCAGCCTAAGGTACTAGCAACATGGGTAATAAAAAAAAGACAACATTTACCAAAATATTCCACAAGTTTCATAGATTTTCAAGCTTCAATTTAAAATTTCCAACAACAGCAACAAGACACAAACCTAGCAAGATTATAAACCCCACTACCTATCATCCATCATGTTCCCAATTAGAAAGCAAGAACCTCATCCTTACCTTGTGAATCAGAGGTTGATTTGCTTAGAGATGGAGGTTTGCCCTAGTTCAAGCTTGCACTTCTTCTCTTCTCTTCTTTTTCCCCCAAAACCTCTTTTTCTCCTCTACTCATAAAATAACCCTTTCCCTCTTCTATTATACTTCTCTTAAATAATAACATTATTATTATTATTATTATTCCTACAACTTATTTTAATTTATCACCCTATTATCATATAATGACTTGAATTGACATTCTACACTATTACCAATTATTCGGAAAAATATACGAAAATATTAAATTAAATAATTAAATAATTCGGGTGTTACAACTCTCCCCCACTTAGAATATTTTCGTCCTCGAATATTTACCTGGTTCAAACAACTCGGGATAGGAGTCTCGCATATTGCTCTCCAATTCCCACGTCATGCTTTCTCCAGCAGCCCCCAACTAGACAACCTTCACCAATGCAATCTCTTTCCCTCTTAGAGTCTTCATTTCGCGATCCGCAATTCTCACAGGTGTCGTCTCTACCGTGAGATTATCTCGTACTTGCACATCGTCCATTTGAATTACATGAGACGGATCAGGATTATACTTTCGGAGTTGTGATACATGAAACACATCGTGAAAATTAGAAAGATTTGGCTGTAACTCCACTCGATAGGCCACTTTTCCAACTCTATCTTATATCTGATACAGACCAATAAAACGAGGAGTGATCTTCTTAGACTTCAGAGCTCGCCCAACATCTATCACAGGTGTGACTCTTAAAAACACATGATCTCCAGCTTGGAATTCTAAATCTTTTCTTCTCTTGTCATGGTAAATTTTCTGCCTACTCTGGAAAGTCTTCATCTTTTCCCGAATAAACTTCACTATCTCGGTAGTCTCTCGAACAATTTCTGGTCCAACTACCACAATTTCACCAGATTCATGCCAACATAACAGAGTCCTACACCTCCATCCATATAGTACTTCAGAAGGTACCATTCTAATACTAGAATGGTAACTTGTTATTATAAGTGAACTCAATCAAAGGAAGGTAAGTATCCCATGAGCCTCTTTGCTCAAGAACACAAGCCCTCAACAAATCTTCCAACGAGTGAATAGTTCTCTCGGTCTGACCATCCGTCTGTGGATGATACGCCGAACTCATCCTCAACTTAGATCCCAACGCTCCTTGCAAACTCTTCCAAAAATCAGAAGTAAACCTCGGATCTCTATCCGACACAATACACAAAGGAACACCATGCAACTTCACAATCACTCTGACATATATCTCAACCAACTTCGCAATCGGATAAGTAAGGTTGATAGGTATAAAATGTGTCGACTTTGTAATCCTATCAACAATCACCCAAATTGAATCATGTCCTCTCAAGGTATTAGGTAATCCCATCACAAAGTCTATTGAAATGTTATCCCATTTCCATTCTGAAACTTCCAACGGTTGGATCAACCCTGCAGGCTTTTGATATTCGATTTTTGACTTCTAGCAAGTCAAACAAGCATACACAAACTGTGCCACATCACGTTTCATGCCAGGCCACCAAAACAAACCCTTTAAGTCTTGATACATTTTCATAGATCCTGGGTGAATACTCAAACTGCTTCTATGACTCTCTTCAAGAATCACTTTCTTAATTGCTTCATCATCAAGAATACAAATACGATCTCAGAATCTCAACACACCTTGCGCATCCAACTTAAAATCATCATTCTCAAGTCGATCAGTTCCTACCATCAAATCCACCAACTTCACATCTAGCTTTTGAGCCTCTTTGATATTGTCAAGAAAGACATTTTTAATCTTTAACATTCCCAACATAACACTATGCGGTGCCACTTCACAAACCAAACTCAAATCTCGGAATTGATCAATCAACTCCAACTCCTTAACCATCATGGCCGACATATGCAAAGTCTTTCGGCTTAAAGCATCAGCTATAACATTAGATTTTCTAGGATGATAATTCAAACCGAAATCATAATCCTTCAACTACTCTAACCACCTTCGCTGTCTCATATTCAACTCTGTTTGATCTAAAAGGTAATTCAAACTCTTATGGTCACTAAACACTTCAAATCTAGAACCATAAAGATAATGCCTCCATATTTTCAACACAAAGACCACTGCATCCAATTCAAGATCATGCGTAGGATAATTCTTTTCATGAGTCCTCAATTGCCTAGACGCATAAGCAACCGCTTTACCATTCTGCATAAGCACACCACCTAACCCCATCAGATAAGCTCATAGTAAACAACAAAAGGCTCTCCTGGATTAGTTAAAGTCAAAACTGGAGCCGACGTTAACCTCTTCTTCAACTTATTGAAACTCCCTTCACATCGAATATCCCACACAAAGGCTTTTCCCTTGCAAGTCAACTTAGTAAATGGAAGTGCCAACTTAGAAAACCCTTCGATAAACCGTCTATAATAACCGGCTAATCCCAAGAAGCTTATAATCTCAGTAAGCGACTTCGGAGTTTCCCGTTGCAACACAACATCAACTTTAGAAGGATCTACAAAAATGCCACTTCTAGAAATGACATGGCCAAGAAAACTAACCACTTTCAACTAGAATTCACATTTGGACAACTTCGCATACAACTCCTTCTCCTTCAAAACTTGCAACATGACTCTTAGGTGTTCTGCATGCTCTTCTTCCGATTTAGAGTAAATCAAAATGTCATCAATAAATACCACCACAAATTGATCCAAGTAAGTATGAAAAATACGATTCATCTACTCCATGAATACTCCCGGCGCATTAGTAACACCGAAAGGCATCACCGAATACTCGTAGTGTCCATACCGAGTCTTGAATGCAGTCTTCTGAATATCATCTGCCTTCACTCTAATCTAATGATATCCGGATCTCAAATCAATCTTAGAAAACACACTAGCACCCACCAATTGATCCACCAACTCATCAATTCTTGAAAGTAGATACTTGTTCTTAATTGTCACTTTATTCCACTGTCGATAATCAATGCAAAGTCTCATACTTACATCCTTCTTCTTTACCAACAACACTGGAGCTCCCCATGGCAATACACTTGGTCTTACAAACTTTTTGTCAAGCAAATCTTCTAATTGCTTCTTCAATTCAGACAACTCAGATGCAAACATCCTATACGATGCCATAGAAATAGGTCTGGTACCAGGTACAAGATCAATCACAAATTCAACTTCTCTTTTAGGAGGTACATCAGGAATTTCATCAAGAAACACTTCAGGAAATTCTCGCACCACCTGCAACTCATCCATTCTAACTTGATTCCCAACAGACAATGAAGCCACCAACAAGAACATATGTGTTTCATCTTGCATCAATTACCTCAACTATTTACCAGTCAACAAATCAGCTCCTTCCTCTTCAGGAGTAGAAAACCTCAAAGACTTGTTATAACAATTGATATGAACATAGTTATACTCTAACCAGTTCATACGCAAGATTGCATCTAGTTCGCTTAACGGTAAACAAATCAAATCAACAACAAAGTCTTTATCGAAGATCGACAAAGGGCAATTCAAACATACAAGAGAAGTAGTCACCGATCCTTTAGCTGGAATTTCGACGACCATTTCTCCATTCATAGAAGACAATACAAGACCCAGTCTTTCAAC
Organism: Vicia sativa; assembly: GCA_021764765.1. Taxonomy (NCBI): domain Eukaryota; kingdom Viridiplantae; phylum Streptophyta; class Magnoliopsida; order Fabales; family Fabaceae; genus Vicia; species Vicia sativa. Next base: position 67,180,775 of record CM038793.1, read on the forward strand.
ATAATCAGCAGAAATAAAATAATGAGTAGCACCAGTATCAATAATAGTAATTAAAGGCATACTATTAATGAAACATGTACCTCTAATGAGTCTGTCCTCATTAGCTGTCAGATTCCCAGCCAAAGCAAATGCTCTTCAACTAGCCTGCCCCTTCTTTGGTTTCGAAAATTGAGTACTAAGGTGTTCTTTCTCACCACAGTTAAAATAGATCATATTCTTATGTTGGCAGTCAGAAATTGCATGTCCAAACTTACCACAACAAAAACATCTCTTCACATTAGCATTACAAGCATAACTCTTGTGACTAGGTTGCCCACATTTGAAACATACAACTTTAGCAGGAGCATCTCCCCCACTAGTCCTCTGACCCGGAGCAACTCTCTGTTTACCTTTTCCCGCATCATAAGGCTTGCCACGGTTCTGTTGATTCTTTCATCTCTTATCACTAACAATCTTGTGATGAGCATCACTATCCTCTTCAAAGATTCTGCAACTATCAATCAAATCAGAAAAGACACGAATCTTCTGATAGCTAACAACCTTCTTGATTTTCGAGCGCAACCTGTTCTCAAACTTAATGCACTTAGAAAATTCAGCACCTTCTCCATCAAAATGTGGATAGAACTTAGCTAATTCAATGAACTTCGCAGCATAATCAGTAACAGACTTGTTCCCCTGTTTCAGCTTAAGGAACTCAATCTCTTTCTTAACCCGAACATGTTCAGGATAGTACTTCCTCAAGAACTCCCTATGGAACACGACCCAAGTGATTTCCTCACCTACAACTTCCAATCTCAGACGTGTCTCTAGCCACCAGTCATCAGCCTCGACTGCTAGCATATGAGTCCCATAACGAACCTTCTGTGCTGGAGTGCAATCCATCACACGAAAGATCCTTTTAATCTCCTTCAACTAATCTAGTGCTCCATTAGGATCATGCTTACCCTTGAACATCGAAAGATTCTCTCTTTGGAAAGTCGCCAAACTACGATACCCAACATTATCGTCTACATTCGGTTGATTCTGCATAGCCTGAGCCATCCCTTGCAAAGCAGCATCAAGTGCAGCATCGTTCCTTCTAGACATCTCGACTTATCACTACTACACAAACAAAATTAGAACTGAATAACAATACTCGATTGTTAAATACTCAACAACTTGACCGGACAGACCGACCTGCTCTAATACCACTAATGTAACACCCCAATTCTATCCCAAGTAATTATTCAATAAAATCAGAGTATAAAATTTTCCATCATAATCAGGATGTCACACTTTTCAACTTAAAACACATAAACCTGTCATTTTTATTCAAAACAGATACATAACACTTTAAAGATCCAGAACTAACACAATGCATAATTTTTAGTCTTCAAACACAAACGACTTCATTAGTCACGCAGCGAAATCATAATAGTTTTTCACATTAGACATATCATCTTTTGAGTAGTAAAAAAATCAACATAATAAAAATCCTCAATTAACGACAAAAGATTCAACATTAAAAACAACAAAATAAGACAAGTGTTCATTTTCCCCGATTGCTATGTATCAGAGCAATGACACTGAACTCGAACTAAAAACGGTAACAACTACTCCTCCTTTATACCTGCACGTTACCAATATAAAGGCAACGACGAAACAAATGAAAAGGGTGAGATATCAAACTATATAATTGAGATAATGATAAATAATATATAGTTATAGTTATATAAAATATTTTGTCATCTCACAACCAATCAACAACAAGAACGATTAAACCACACAACAACAGCATTATGCACTAAAGTATGCAACTTGAATAATGCAAATGCATGTGGTACCATCAGAGTAAAACTCCCAACATAATCAACTACCAGTTTATCGAGGCATCAAGGCGTAAGCCTTCAATGTAATCAACTTTGCCCCCAACGGCCAACGTGTTTTTGCCAACACAGGCCAACATAATATGCAATGTATGTATGCGAAAATTCATAAATGGCATACAACAACAACATCCAAAACCAACAACGTAGAACAACAAATCAACCATCAACGTTGGCCATCAAGCCTTCAACAACACTTGTCCATAATTGGGACAATAACTACATTCATATATTCAACACTAATTCGAAAAAATGAACATGCTACAATAGCTTACTAGTGTATATGAACCATTCCTTCAATTCTTCCAATTTCAGTTAATCGGCTATACCGCTTACAATTACCAACATACTAATTCGGAACTATTTCTACTCAATTCCTATATCATTCCTTACTAATTACTAGCATTATTTTACTCATAAAATCCTACTTAAGGTTCCCTAGTTAAAGTGCTTAAATCGGGCAAAATTCAAAAATCAGAAAATGTGTTCAAAATAACTCAGTACGTGCCGCGAACACTCCTTCGCGCTGCAACTTTAGCAGGACTCAGTTCGCGCCGCGTCAACTGAATGTGACAGATTGGGTTTTTCAGCACTGCTAGCATCTTCCACAAGCCATTCTTCCCAAAGTTTTGGCATCCAACACACCCACAACCCAAAACGAACCAGCCTAAGGTACTAGCAACATGGGTAATCAAACAAAGACAACATTTACCAAAACATTCCACAAGTTTCATGGATTTTCAAGCTTCAATTTAAAATTTCCAACAACAACAAGACACAAACCTAACAAGATTATAAACTCCACTACCTATCATCCATTATGTTCCCAATTAGAAAGCAAGAACCCCACCCTTACCTTGTGAATCAGAGGTTAATTTTTTTAGAGATGGAGGTTTGCCCTAGTTCAAGCTTGCACTTCTTTTCTTCTCTTCTTTTTCCCCCCAAAACCTCTTTTTCTCCTCTACTCATAAAATAACCCTTTCCCTCTTCTATTCTACTTCTCTTAAATAATATTATTATTATTATTATTATTATTATTATTATTATTATTATTATTATTATTATTATTTTTCCTACAACTTATTTTAATTAATCACCCTATTATCATATAATGACTTAAATTGACATTCTACACTATTACCAATTATTCGGAAAAATATACGAAAATATTAAATTAAATAAATAATTAAATAATTAAATAATTAAATAATTCGGGTGTTACAACAATGACTCTAGATCTCCATGTCTTCCCTTTGGTTATACCCACAAAGTATTTATGCCTTAGTTCAGACATTATCTCAGACACCTTTACTTTCCCTCGTGACTTCCTTTTTTCAACAACTAGCTTATATATCCACTTGGCATTGGAATATTTGTTATTTAATACCCTTGTACGTGTATGTGACTTCACCCATGTCTTTAATTGTTAGGTGTGTATGTCATCCACTTTCCTACATAAAGCTAAAAAACTGCATTTATCCTTACACTTTACCTTAACCCTATAACCCTCATTCATGGCAAATTTTACCTCTCTTCCATTTAAGACTGACCACTCCCTAATTGCATCTTTAAATTCAGATAAAGAATTAAATTCCATGCCTAGTTTGAATTGAAAGTCCTTGCTTAACATCTCACTTATGAACTTCTCATACTTAGGCTTGGGCTATTTTTCATCATTGTCACTTTCATAAGGGTTTGAGCTATCTAGTTCTTCATTATCATAGTCCACTTCTTTACTTCCAACATTATTTGTATTATAGGCATTCCTCTGTGAACCAGAATCTAAAACACTTTTAGAAACCAATACATTCACCTTGGGTTACTTGGCTATGGATTTAATATTTTTTGGATCTTTGGATGCCATTACCTTGAATCTAAAAAACTTCACATTTACCTCAATCATATTACCTGGTTCTGGTCTTTCTACTTCAACTTCAACAAATTATTCATCCTCTACATCACAAGTTATTTCTTCTTCACTGTCATTGAACCATATGGATCCATCATCATCAATGATGTCGTCATCACTGCAGTCACTAATCTGATAAATATTAGGCTTCAACACTTTCCTCATCATGTCCTTAACACCATGTTCAACCCATATATTCCCATCAACGTTACCACAAAATAACCCCATTTCTGCAAATACACAGTTACCCAGGAATTAATTTTCCCAGACAACACATACAAGTGGGACCTAATAAACTTTACATAAATATAGCATTGGAAACAATAAAGAATTGAAATTGTTAATAAAAATCGTACCTTTTTAGACCACCAATGTTTGTTCTTGTTGCAATACAAGACAAATCCGACAACAATAGTAAGCACGCGAACCTTGAAGGAATCTACAAAACTGTTATTTAAAACCCTAGGATTTCATAGCGATGAGCATGAGCCCGAATATTTAGGTCAACGATGAACAATTAGGGGTTAGGTTTAATAGGGTTTGATGTGAACATGAAAGGTTTTGGGTTTTAATTTGTAGTTAAGAATGATGACATTAGGTTATGTTTCTCAATAAAGGGTAATATTGTCCATTCAAATAACATAACACGAGTGGAAACTAAATATAATGAAAAATATAAAAAATATTGCCACATTATTATTTTGATGAGTTGGCCTACGAAAGGTTTAAAGAGAGATATTTTTCAAATGTTAGGTAAAACCATGCAATTTTTTTTACGGTTTTTTTCTTTCGAAAATGCCATATATGGCAAGGGGTGAATAAGTCAATAGACAACTAGAGAATAACACTATGTGAAAAATATTACAACGTATAATATACCCTCAACTAACCCAGACCCCTAATACACTCATACCCTCCAAAAATAATATTTAAGTATATCTCGCAACCCTCTAATACAAAAGTATAAGAAATCAAAGAAAGTCAAATACAAGTTTAAATTATTTTTGATTGGTGCATCTTGTAAGGAAAAACTTAAAATCCTATATATAGCCTTGGATTTTATCTTCCATCACTAAACTAAGCGATGTGGACATAAAAGAACTGTAATCATATATATAGCATTGGGCTCCCCCTTCCTTCACAAAACTAACAAATGTGAGACTGCTTAAACATGTATATTTTCAACCAACCCCAACAATCTCCACCTTGATTGAAAATAATACATAAGCTTTCATCGTCTTCACCGATAATCATCTTCTACCATAAAAAGTATAGTCACTTGAAGCTACACCACTCTAAGAATTTTCACACTGTCTTCACCGATAAACATAATTTCAAAAACTATCATACTCCGCCTAAAGAAGAGTATACTTCACTTGAAGATAAAGCACTTCAATAATTTCACATGTCGAAAGCCAGGTTGAAAACTTATGGTGCAACTTCCATGTTGGTTGAAGGCTTTTCAACCATCGACATAATTCACAACACACTTTCATCAATTTCCATGTGTTAATCCACTAGTAATAACTCGTCCTTTTCCATGACAACAAAAATTTCTTGAGGGCGCACTTCTCAATTTTCATACAAGATCATCATCTCTCACAACAAGAGAGACATTTCCAGCATTTGACTCAAAGTCCTTCTTTGACGTTGCTCTATCAACACATTTATACTTTATATGTCCAATGTTTTCGCATTTCCAACATCTCACACTTGTTTCATTATTTTTCTTCACATAAGTTCTTCCTCTAGCAACCAACATTGAGTTTGATGAATTATTATCCTCGTCTTTCAATCTTATTTCTTCATAAATAATTTTACAAGCAACTTCTTCAAAACTCAAAGTTTCCTTCCCATATATCAAAACATGTTTAATATGCTCATAGGAAGATGGAAGAGACCATTTGAGTTTCAAATCTTTATCTTCATCATCAATCTTGAATCCAATAGTTTCTAATTCAGAAACAATACCATTTAAAACATTTAGATGATCAAACTCTTTTGTATGTTCATCCATACGTAAGCTATGAAACTGCTCCTTCAAGAATAAATAATTTGATATACTCTTTCCTTTATATAGCCCTTCAAGTTTCTTTCAAAGCTTTTTGGTTGACGATGTACCAAGAACATTCGCAAGAATATCCTTAGCCAAAGACATGCAGCTTGTACTCAAAGCTCTCAAATCTAGTTCCTCTCACTTCTCTTTGTGCGTGTTGAAAATGTTTTCATTCAACGTCTTGTGTAATTCTAATTGTATCAAAACATCTTTGACTTGAATTTTCCACAAGCCTAAATTGAGTCTTCCATCAAATTTCTCTAAGTTAATCTTCACTTCACTTGAAAAACTTGACATTGCAACCAAAACCTTTTCTGCAGCAAAACAAAATTTTCCCAACCAACACAGAGTATAAAATTTCTTTTCCGATATGGAAGATCAGACAACGTTGCAACCACAAAGCATACTAAGAACTCATATCCCCTGAGCGAACCAAACTCTGATATTAGTTGTTGGAAAAAAAACAAACAAAACATAGAAAGAAATAGGAACACAATCACAACACAATGATATAACGTAGAAACTCCATAATTGGAGAAAAAATATGGTTGTTGTCAATAAACAACTAGAGAATAACACTATGTGAAAATTATTACAATATGTAATATACCCTCAATTAACTCTAACCCCAAATGCACTCACATCGTCTAAAACAAATATTTAACTACATCTCACAACACTCTAATACAAGAGTATAAGAGAACAAAGAAAGTCAAATACAAGATTAAACTGTTTTTGAATGATGAATCTTACAAAGAAAAACTTGAATATATAGTCGTGAATTTTCTCTTCTATCACTAAACTATGTGATATGGAACTTAAAAGAATTTTAATCTTATATATTATTGAACTCTCTCTTCCTTAAAAAAAGTAATTGATGTGAAATTTTTTTAACATATATATTTTTAATTAAATTCACTAATTTTTAATAAATTAATAGCCTCTTTTAATTAAAAAATGCAATTTAAATGTTTAATGTGACAAGAGACAACAAGAAATAATAAAAGAGAGAATGTGGCGGGGTCAATGAAATCACAAGAGCAAGTTAAGTGGTTGATTTTGGATATTATTTTTTTTATCTTCTTTTTTTAATTAACATGATGAAATTGTAATGGTAATGAGAAAGTTAGAATATAGAAAGTGGAGGTTGGAGAAGGTGGGAATCATCATGGGAGCATGTGAGGGCAAAGTCTAGAATGCCAAAAAGAGTATAAGAGTTTGAAAGCGAATGAATGAGTGAAACGTGTTTTTATGCACAAACCAAAAAGGGTCCGATGTTAATTGTGGGCACAAAGCATTCATTATCGATATTCTAATTTATGACAAACACTACTTATACAAAGGAGTTGATTTAACGGTTAAAACTCATGTAGTATTCAATTGAGCCCCACACTAGTTATTTTAAAGGGAGATAAACATAAACTATTTGAACCATAAAGTCTACTCTACTTTAAATTAAGAGAACCATCCCCTTCATCCTAATTTATCTTTATTAAAAACACTTTTGTAGTAACATTTGTTATGAAAATGTCAACATAGAATGTAGTGTGGTCCATGTTCAATTAATCATTTATTCGGTACTTTGGAAAATTGCAAACCAATCTATCTTTCTTCTAATTTTGAATATATTTTATCTCAAACATTTTTTAAAATTTAACTAAAAGATAGATTTTTTTCCTTAATTTTTTATTTAGCCTATGTTTGATTTCAATTATTTCCAACATGATTTAAGTTCTCAATGTCAAGTGGCCATGATTTTTAGAAGCTGGAAATCTTAACTTCTTGTAGAAGTGCTTTTTATTTCACTCTACCGTGATTTCAAACATATGCTTAGATTGTCAGTTTAATTAATTTTTTTTACCCATATACAATATCTTATTAATATGATAAATATCCGATCAAATAATAATTATTAAGTTTGGGTTGAATACCTAAAGTGTAGTTTTATTAGAAAATCCAAATAGACTATATATCAATTAATAAAATATACTGTCAAAATTCCCACAATATCCTCATTTGTTTAAAATATTTACATAAAAAAAAGGACAAATTTATAAATAATTGTAACACCCCGTATAATATACATCTAAAAAATACAGTATGAGTAGTATTAATTAGTATTAAGGCAACACAAGTGCTTATCGGAAAAATTATGTTGGGGAGTTTCTCACTAGGGAGCATTGATACATATTGGCATTTCCTTTGGGCAACACACCTTTGTAAGAGACACACCATATATTCACCCAAAACCTTAAGATGATAGGTGAGTGAATTCTTCTACTTATAAATGTTGAAGTCACTACATTCTTATCCAATGTGGAATTGTTATCCACACTACTCACACTTTCTATATTCTTAACTCTCCCTTAAGTGTGAGTCCACAATTCTCCCCTCGTACCGCACAAAATGTTTCTTACTCACTAGCCTTGTGGCGCCGTTGACACAGAACGTTTCTTACTCACCATTTTTTGTGGCGTTGTTGACTTTTCGATACAAGTAAGTCGACCCCTTTATTCGAAGCAAAGACTCATGATATCACTTGTTGGGGCAATTCGGGGGGTCAACCCGAGGGGGTATTTAACATTGGGTCAAGAGCAACACACAAGTGAGAGACACACCACATATTCACCTAAAACCTTAAGGTGATAGGTGAGTGGTTTCTCTCACTTATAAATGTTCAAGTCACCACATTCCTCACTACTACAAAAAACACATCTAACGTCGGACGCGAAATGCGTTTGATGTCGGTAATGGAAATAGGGTAAATAACATCATCGTAAAATGTTGCATATTATCACCCGGATATAAAAACGCCAAGGGGACAAGTTAACTTCACGTGGATTTGATTCCCATCATCAACATTTTTATTATTTTCAGAACTGAATGACGCGCCCCATATTAGCACTCGGTGTTTTGTAGAACCAAGGTAACATATCAATATTCTTACCTCGTTTTATTATAGAAACCCAAGGTGTTAAGGTTTAATTATTTTCTACTGTCGTTTGCACCTGAATTACATAACCATATTATAGAATACAAAACCATATTTTGCATATTCATGAAACAAAGACATTGTACATTTTTCCAATTCCTCAATCTGAAACAGAAATATTCATTGATTACACCAAAATACAAACACAAAATGGCACACACTTTATAATTTTACATCAAAACTAAAACAAATGATTAAGAAACAAAAACAGTAAACAGTTTATTTACTAGTTTTCTCATATGCCCTTTTCATGACCACGATGAATAACATGCACATCATCTAAATCATTTTCTTCAAATGATTGACGTACACGTGTTTCTAAACAAGGAGTCTCGTAGTGAAAATCTTAATTTTCATTAGTACTATTGGGAAGATGTTTTTCTTGAAGAACAATTGACAATCTAGTGTTAGGTGGATCAGTGACATACAAAACTTATTTTGCTTGATTTGCCATGATGAATGGTTCGTTCTTGTAAGTTTCCTTTCAAAGATCAACCCTTGTGAATCCTAATTCATCGATTTTTACTCCAGTTTTACTGTAAATCCACCTGCACTTAAATAAAGGTACTTTAAAAGAAACATAGTTAATCTCCAAAATCTCCTCAATAATCTCAAAGTAGGCTCTAAATTCTAGTATTAGATTGTTATCTTTGGAACTAGAAAAGTACATGGATTCAGCCTCAATCATAACACCACTATTTTGCATAGTGCTACGATCATCCTTTGATTTTGTGTAGAACAAATATTTACTAATGTTGTATGCACTCCAACTAATTACGTTAAACTTAGGAAAACGTGACAACCATTTGAAATTGTTCTATGCACCACTCTTTTTAGAAGTAATTTCATTAAACCAATCTATGAAAGTTTTGTTATGCTCCGTCAACAACCATTTTTCATTCATCTGGGGGTATTTTTCCTTTATAAGAGCTTTGTGTGCGGATAAGTAAAGATCGACTTCACTAAGGTTATTTAATATACATTCATTGTAGCTTCGTGTTCCAATTAATCTAAATTTCCAAGATCTATAACATTACTACATATAACATTGATGAATAAACACAATCTGGTTATAGTCACCCTTACATTTCTTGGTAAGATGCCACTAGTAAAAGTTGTTGCATCAAGACATGACAATCATGAGATTTTAAGCCAATTAATTTTTCATCATTCTCTGACACATGTTTCTTCACATTTGATGAGTACCATTTTGGAACTTTGATAACCTGCAAACAATCAAAAAAACTTTTTTTTCTCTTTTAGACATAGTGTGACATGCTGGGGAAAATAGGTTCTGTTTTCCTACTTCTTTTGGGGATAATTCTTTCCGTATACCCATCACAACCATATCTTCGTAGGATTTCTTAGTATCTTTTTTCTTTGTCTTTAATGTTGAGAAGTGTTCCAATTAAACTATCACATACATTTTTCTCCACGTGCATCACATCAAGACAATGTATTACATCAAGACAATACCAATATGGAAGATCAAAAAACACCAACCTCTTTTTCCAAGAATTTTTCTCCACGTGTTTTTTTAATTTCTTTCCAAAGACAACTTTAATGTGTTGCTATTGTCTATAAACTTCCTTCCCAATTAAGGGTTTTGGAGCGATACCAAACTCATGCTCTCCGTTAAAAGCCTTGCGCAATCTACGATACAGGTGATTATGTCTTAGAAATATTCGATGCCCAAGATAAAATATATTTTCCTTTTTGTAATCAGTGGTGACTTGTATCAACTTCACATATAAGATACGCTTTATGACCCTTGACATTGGATCCAGAAAAATTACCGTATGCAGGAAAGTCATTGATTATGCAAAAGAACATCGTACGCAACTTAAAGTTATCACTTGTATACTCATCATCAACATCAACACCTTCCTCACACAAAAGTCTTAACTCTTTAATCAATGGCGATAAATAAACATTTAGGTCGTTCTTAAACCAAACGGAAGTTGTTGGCCATGTAACATCTAAGGCCGAAGAGGGTGGGGAGTAGTTGTCGGTGCACAAAGCATGACAATGAGTGGCTCCTAGAAGCTTCTAGGAGAAAAAAAACAAATTCACATAGGAATTAGAGAGATCTTAAGGTTGTGCAGGTATGTGACTTTATAGTTGAAGGAAGACTTATAAGAGTTGACCGATACTACCTATACCAACAAGATGCATCTTCTTTTCGGTAGCCTAACAAATATGGAATTCATAGTTAAGCGTGCTTGACTTGGAGTAGTATTTGGATGTGTGACCTTTTGGGAAGTTTTTCAGAATGTGGGTTAGTGAGGACAAAGCATGCTAGAAAACCTGTGTTAGTTTGTGGGGTTAGACGATAATCTTGAAAGCACTCTAGGGCATTACAACCACAATTATAAGAATTTTGGTGCACCATTTATATCCACGCACCAAGTTTAAAGTTTGGGTATGACAAATTGTCTCATAATGTTGATCAAATACCACAAGAGGAATTGTCTTCAAACCTCACTATACGTCAAATTAATAATAACATTTATATTTCACAATCATCTATTCGAAGGATTACTAATACAATACCCCTATATGGCTTGCCACCATAGATCGTTCCTCTTGTACAAGGCGCTCATGTAGTGCCCAACATAGCTACCAATTTCTAGCCAATATCAGGCAATTGATCTTGGAGTTTGAATGGATTATGAAAGAAATAGCAGCATTGGTTTCTTCCATGGACAAGTGAAGGATCATACACACTCTCTAGTGATCAATACTACATTGAAATAATTTAGGAAAAATATGATAACAATCATGAAATGATGAATATGATTACTCGTCAAATTGTCGAAGTATTTAACTATGTGATCAAAAACACTACGACCATGTATCATGTGTTGGCTAGATAGATGGGTCGAATAACGAATGTAATTGGTGTGCCTAATGATGGTGACAACAATGAGATCTCTAACTAAAACTTTAACACACCTTCAATTCAATTCAAATAAACTGCGTCGATCCTCAAAATATGATTATGGTCAACATAAATCAAAATGTTGATACAAAACATTGGTAACCTCAGGAATTGATCAGTTAGTAAAGGCTTGAAACCTACGGGTGAGCTCCTTTCATGGTCTCATGTTCAAATTCTGTTAGGGGCTAACAATTTCCGTGTTGAATTGATTCATATGGAATAGCATTTGAGCTTATAGATAATTATGTGTTCGATTTCTTCTCTCATTATCTTAATTGATAAAAAATGTTTATATATATATATATATATATATATATATATATATATATATATATATATATATATATATATATATATATATATATATATATATATATATATATATATATATATATATATATATATATATATATATATATATATATATAGCTAGGTTAATTATCAATGCTATCAAATACTACCAATTCAATCGATCAAGTAACCAGCTTATCTACCAATCAAAGTCTTTATAGACATGTCATTTGTTGATTAGTTGTGTCATTATTTTTACAAACATAAATGTTTACAACACTAGACATGCTTAAGTGCTATTTAAGGCCGAAAAAAGAAAGTTGCATCTTACACCAATCTGTAAGATCTGTACTTGTTAACATCATTCCATCCTTTGCAAGTCTAACAGCTTAATGTTACTGCCAATACACATTACTATCATTACAATTTACAAGACCAAAGGAAATAAAAATAAAGAACATATTCTAATTGAAAATCATCACATCAATTTGCAAGGAAAGATATTCAATTGTACCTATTCATAGGTAACTCTTTTATGTGTAGTATTCAAGATAACAAGTTACAAGTAACAAATTCATGTCATGTGGTGTTAACTCCTATACATATTTCATTATTCTAGTTTTGCTTTTTTGATAGCATACCAATATTTGACCATAAGGTACATAAGAATAATAATATAACCATATGGTCAAATAATCATGTACAAATCACCCAAACCGTTACATGGCTTAGGGAAGGTAAATTATGGATCATATATATTTAAGCAAATATATGGAAATTAACATATACTATCTTTCTGAACACTGTATACTTCTGCGGTAGCGTAAGTTGTTCTGATTCTGCTTTCTTCGATATCGTAAAAAGGATCACATTGATTTAAGTTGATGCTTACATTGTTGTTGAGACCAATAGGCATGAGCGGCTAAGACCCTGTCGAGAAGCTCTTGAGGAACGGGTTCTCCTCTCCTTTGTTGAGGGGAGATTCTCGCTGTGTGAACCAATGTCTTCCACTTATCCTGCATATTCCAAAGAGTTACAAAAATGCAAATAGCGCGTAGTATTCAACACACTTTTTGTGTGCATTGGTAGGTGTGGATTATGTATGCACATGTATCTTTCTGTGCGCGCACATGCGTATGCATGCACATTCTAAGCCCTTCAAGAAGTTTTCTAACACATGCGTGCGTATGTATGCACATTCTAAGCCCTTCAAGAAGTTTTCTAACGCTTGCACGTATGTATGCACATTATAGCACTTCAAGAAGTTTTCTAACATAGAGAAGCATAAGTTCGATAAATCCTTCACCTTCAAATCCACATAAGTTCGATGCTTTGCGTTGTCAAAAGCACGTTGTTTGACATCACGCCATCTGCAACATACATGTAACATTTAATACTACCTCGAGTCCCAATTATAAGAATTACTAGAAAGAAGAATCATTAATCAAACCTTCCGGTTCCTAGTTTTTCAACTGCCTGAACCAATGCTTCTACTTCTAGAACAGAAAACGGCCTCCTGATACGGCGCTGTCCAAAGTCAGGATTCCCTGATTTGCGCCGGTACGGAACCACAGCTAACGCACCCATGTTGATGGCAGGAACTGTCACCAGCGCGCGGCATTTTGACATGTTATTATTGTTAGCTGAAGTATCTCCTAGAGAGGAGACCCCATTAAGATCACCTTCCGCACAATTTTCAATTTTGACCGTAGAACGTTCTCGAGATACATTATACGTTCCTTGTTGTAGCATTAAAGAAGTCGATTGCCTGTTTATCGAAAACAAACAAATTAGTATCTAGAGTTTCTCATATGTTTGCAATGGAAATCCGAACATGAACGGTTACCTAGATATCTTTTGTCGTGAACCAGTGGTTAGGAAACAAGGGTCGTCATTGTACGAAGATGACATTCGATTATGTCTTGGCTCCAACATGAATCCTAACCTATGACGTTTGTCATCTTGAGAGATCCCGGTCTGGATCAAAGTTTTGCTGTCATCTCGAATCTTCTTTCCCTGAAGAAGGATGCCTACATGTAGTTCGTCTCCAAGTATAGATGTCACAGCTTCCATAACCATCCTCTGCAAATATTAACAAAATAAAGCTAGCCAATAGACATTGTGAGCATACGAAAAAGATACAATGGATTGTTTATCGTCAGATGTTATGGACATGTCATAAGCTGTTTTCATCATAGTCTTTCATCAGATGAAGTTTAATCACATACCTTGAGTGAACCAATAGTTGCGGTTTCAGGTATGTCGATAAAAAGCTCGGGGACTTTAAAGGATTTTATGCTAAGCTTCACTGCAAAGTACATGATAAACCTTGTCAAATTATTTTCATAAGCTCTTCTAAACAGTGTCAGAAGTGGTTATGCCACTAAATAAGTTCAAATAAGCAGATCCAATTAGGATTAATTGATTCAATATGGTAAAACATTTCGCGAACTTTCCTACCATTACAACCCTTGGATGCGGGATGTACTTGTTGATCAGCCATAGAAGATGATTCTTCAATTACTGCAAAGAATAGTTTCGGTCATTGAGCCAAAACTGAAAAAAAAATCCTAAAAGGAAACATAGATTATGAACAAAGTAAAAAAGCGAAGTACGCAACCATGCATTGTTGCACCTGCACCATGGTTTGTACCATTAACCCTTGGACTAGAAGAATCAACTATGCCTTGACAGTGAGACCAGCTATCAGACGTAGACGTTGAAGTTTGATAGAAAAACTTCCTTTTCTTAAATGGATACATCCTTTCTGAATTTTCAAGCACCGAATTGTCCCCGCTATTATTCTCAACTGTCATAAAGAATGTGCAAAATAATGAATACACGCATCAATAGAGATGGTTTTTCTTGAACCAGTGTTATCAATCGCCGATGGCAGAAAATAGTGGTTTGTTGAAATTCTTAGACACTACAATGCTATAGCGCCGCTATAACCACTATTTAACAATCACAATTAGGAACACGAAACTAAAATTGAAAATCAACTGCAAGTAAAGCTACAAACCATTCGTAAAATGACTTGCATCCTTAACCTTTATCATATCTGGTGGTGAGCCGGGTGAGCCAGATATCTTATTCTTTGAATTCAGTTGAGTGCACCTAACAAAGTTTTCGTCATCATCTCTATTAACTAATTTCCTAGTACCGGAGCCATTTGGTAAAGAATTAAGATTCATGTGGCTCCGACCCTCCAATGAAGGCTTTTCCACGAGATTTTCCGCACTGCAATCTTTTGATGCTTTTTGGCCCGGTTCTATTAATCCATCCGATCTGCTTTTAATGCGGATGATTCTCTCGTTTGCACTTCTCGATTTCACACGTTCATCTTCCCTCTCAATGACATTCTGTCCTTGCCCTTCAAGATAGTTTTCATGTAAAGAAGAATCGCCCATGACTCTGCAGAAAGTTTCATAGAACATGACATTGTTGATTGATGTAAGATTAGTCCTTTCCGAAATCCAAAAACGTCAAGCGCATCATTTAACTATTTTTTTTCCTCAGCATGCAACGAAAGTAGAAATTCAACATTTACCTTTGGTTTTCATGTTTCACTTGCAAACTAGGGACACAACCGAAGACAACTTCACTACAAGTTCCATGCTCGAATTGCCCCTCCTTAAACGATCCTGCTTGATTCTCTTGTTTGTTTTCCTTTACGCTAATACCAGAAAACGAACGAGGATCTTTCACAGAAGCAGCATTATCAGGAACCGAACTCTGATTCTTCTGCAAAAGGTTGCCCGCTACACTAGCCAAAATATCAAATGCCTGTATCTGATTGCTGTCGGGTTTCTTCCTGATTTTTCCCCTCCCCTAAACATGTATATTTGAATTAATAAGAATGTTACAAATCTATTCGGTATGGAACATAATTAGCACAAACCCTTCTGATCGAAGTTTTATCTGGTGTCCGACACTACCATGTCACTGACACATACACCTACATTGAATCGCTTCCGTTTTCTTAAATGATTATCGGTATCCACGTGTCAATGTCAATGTCTGTGTTTCGTAGCATATGAGAAGGAAATCAATGGCCTACCCTAGGAGATCTTGAAGCTCGAGGAACGGAAGGAACTTCATAGCCACTAAAACCATAATCCAACCTCTTCTGCATAACCATATCTCAGAAAATCATTCCTATAAGAAAAAGTCGTTCGACAAACACAAAACCAGCTTCCTTGAGTTCTGAAGACACCCCTTATTATAAAACCTGTCAACATAATCAAATTCAAATACATCAAACAAATTCTCAATAATAATAACATGAATACAATTCAACAAAAAGGTATTGAAAGCTTACATGCACATGATAATTAGAAAAACAAGTTTCCGCCTCTTATCCGGTTTGAAACTGAAGCAGATACATACCCTTCAACATTTTCAAAACAAACAAAAACCAGAATTGTTACATAATGATCATAATTATCCAACAACAACAATAGCAACAACAACAGAAAAACAAAAATCTCTATGAAAAACCACTGATGAAAAGACAATAACAATATAAATAATCATTCTATTCAATACATTGGCCATATGATTTTCAAACCACCAATGACCCTTTTAAGGAAACAACATCTGACAAAACAATAAATTGAATGAATCTAGAAAAGTAACACCAAAATGATGAACATGGGCTCCATTTGAATGAGTGATGAAGAAAAACCAAACAAAAGTACAAAATACTCATTAAAAAAGAAACCTTTTAGTGTTGAATCATTTTTCACAAAAATGAAAACAACAAAACAAAACAAAAAAAAAAACACATTTTTTGGTTACCCTTTTAAAAGTTTTAAAGAATTGTTGTTGAAAAAAAAACGAAATTTCTGACCTAGGGAATTGTGGTACTATTATGTCTGAAAGAATGAGCAACAAAAACCTCCTGAAAAACCATACAACCTTTGTGTTGTTCTTAAACCCCTCACAAGTAACTGTTTCCAAACGTTTGACCATTTTCACATATCCTAGGAAGGGAGTAACTAACATGTGTTTGTACCGGATATAGAAGGTTTAGTACTTAGATTTGACCGGTTCTTGTGTTTGGGGTGATCCACTCACTACTCTCTTTATGCACTTGTTTGCTTAACATGTGGCATACTCTCCACTCATTTGGGGGGTTTTGCATCATCTTATCTTATTCACATAAACAACACACAAATGATTGAAATCGTTTCTAAACTCTAGCTACATCTTGTTCTAATTTGCTAACTAGTCCCTTTACATTATTTCTTTTTATTTAAAGCTAATACAAATAATACTAATGTCTAGATGTAGGACACCTATGTAGTAATGCTTGATCAATCATAATTATATGTGTATGTGATCAAATTTTCATATGTCCAACAATTAAAACCCAAAAAAGTAGTTCAAAATGAAATTGAAAATTGAAAAGAAAAAGAATAAAGAAATTGTTTTATGTGCTTTTGATTATCCATATAACTTTTTCTAATGAAAATTCATAGAGACATTTTTTGTGTTTTTCTTTTAACAAAAAGAAAATTTTATTTTCAATGATTATTTCAATGTTAATTTATTCACGCATTTAGTTAGGAGTGGTAAAACGGGTCTGGTCTGTTAGATATGTTTGTTTGTCCTGCACTTTTTTTTTATAGGAAGGGTCAAGATTTTAAATCCGCACCCTCTAATATATTTGTCATGCTCTGCCCCTTTTTTTGCAAGATAGGTTGAAGTTTGAAGCTCACAACCTCTACGTCTACACTGCCCCGCCATGTCTTTTTTTGTAGAATTTTACGAGTGCGACATTACCATTTTTTGTTGTTGCAATTTTTAGGCTAAAAAGATTAAGTTCACACGAGTCTGCCTCGCCAAGCCCACATATTTATACAAGGTGGACCAAAGATTTAAGCTCGTGCCCTACACAATGCCCTCTTTGATTTTTGCAGGCTATTGTGGGGCGGACATGTCCATTTGCCACCCTTACCTAGAGTTTTCTGAGAATCTGATTTTTTTACAAATGGTGCTTATATGGACTACATTGTGGGCCACCCTATTAGGCTTACGTGTCAAAAAATAAAAAATTGACATTTCTGAATCTCAAAATGTTTTTCTAATTCCTTTGATGATGAAACTCACTGTCGTTCTTCTGTGTGTTTTCTTCTTTGATTTTTTGCTCTCGTCTCCCTCAATCTACACGACTTTTTCAATTTGATCAAAAGATCATATGCTTGAAGCCACTATATTTCTCTAAATCCATGGCCATTAACATCGCAAGGGTTTCTGCCTTGGCCGAATCATCGTCGGCCAGAACTAGCCAAGACGTTGTATTCATAACTCTACCTTCGTCGTTCCTAAATATGACAACGATACCCCATCTTCCTACACAAATAAGCTTGCGTTTGTGTTTCACTTGAACCAATTTTCATGCGGCTTCCTCCATTAATGATTGTTTATGTTGGGATTAATGTTAGGGTTAGGATTTGGTTCATGCTTATATTGCTAGGTTTCTCACCATTTTTCATTGTCTTTGGAGAATTCGTTATGTTAATCTTTTGGTTCTGTTAGTTTTGTAGATTGGTAGCAATTTTGGTAAAACATTCTGCTCAAAAAATGCCATGAAGTTTAATGTATCAGCAAGTTTTATGAAGATGTCACAGCAGATGTCCTGACATGTGAAAATGAACTGAATTGGTTTTTAAGTTCAAAATTATTAGGAGTCAGTTTGTTTTAATTTGTATGCTTCGATTAAGGAAGCTATGTAACGTTCTTCAGCAATATTCTTGGAGAACTTTTGTCCTACTTCTATGGAGAAAGCTTGGGACCCGTGAAGACTAATTGTGAAACAACCCTAGTTGATGTCATCATATTTAAAGGCTGCTAACCCTGTTTGCAGCGCTTTCCATTCCTGAAAAGTTTAAGAGTACTGTTTTAATTGTTGGTTTTAAGTTGTTGGTTTTAAGCTTTTTGTTGGTTGTTAATTGTGAGGCACTCTAGTATTGTTTAATATTTGAGGTGGGCGTTAGTTGAGTAGTAAGTTGTTAATCATCAACAAGATTTGAAGTAATGATGATTATGTGTCTTTGAAGTGTGTCTTCAAACTTTCTGTTATTATTAATTGTCATCACGTGTGACTGTGGGATTGAGAGGGGTTTCTCATATCTAAGAGGGGATCTCAGGTAGAAGGGTCATTGGGTAGCGATTAAGTGAGGAGTGTAAACGGGGAGTTTAACTCTAACTTAATACTACAAATAATGGACTTCATACCTAGCTTGGTAGCCTCCAAACGTAGGTGTGCAACACCGAACTGGGTAAATAATTCATTGTGTTATTTAGTTTCTGCATTTATTTTTTGTGCTGTTATTTGTTCATCATAACAGATATTAGTGTCGTGACATCACCTTCAATATCTCATATCTAATACTAGAATTTCAATTGGTATCATAGCAGGCATTCTGCTCTCTCTCTAGGTGAGATCCAGGGAAGATACTTTCTAAAACTATGGACAAGGAAGGAAGATTTATGAGACCATCCATTCTAGATGGTACTAACTATGATCTATGGAAACCTCATATGGTGGCATATTTGAAGTCGTTGGACAGTAGGGCTTGGAAAGCTATTCTAAAAGGATGGACTCATCATGTTATTATTGGGGAAGACAATCAACTCACTGGTGTTTTGAAGCCTGAGGAGAACTGGTCTGAAGCAGAAGATGAACTAGCTCTTGGAAACTCAAAAGCCTTGAATGCTATATTCAATGGAATTTACAAAAATATCTTCAGATTGGTACATACATGTGAAGTGGCCAAAGATGCTTGGAAAATTCTCAAAACTACTCATGAAGGCACTTCCAAAGTGAAGATTTCAAGTCTGCAGTTGTTAACCACTAAGTTTGAAAACTTAAGAATAAAATAAGAAGAAAGCATTCAATAATTCCACATGAACATCCTTGAGACAGCCAATGCATGTAGTGCCTTAGGAGAGAAGATACTTGAGGAGAAGTTGGTAAGGAAAATTCTCAGGTCTCTCCCCAAGAGATTTGACATGAAAGTGACTGCTATAAAAGAAGCTCAAGAAATCAACAACATGAAAGTTGATGAACTTATTGGTTCTCTTCAAACATATGAACTTAGTATCAACGACAAGATTGAAAAAGAAGAACATAATCGTAGCTCTTGTATCTAACACCGAAGGCAAAGAAAAAGAATGCAATCTAGACACTGAAGAAGGACTATCCAATGCTATATTGTTCCTTGGAAGACAGTTCAATAAAGTAGTGAAGAAAATGGAAGAATATTCAAGACCTAATGTCAGGAACATCTCATACGACATTAGAAAGTCATGATATTTTAGTAGGAAAGTCAGACCACGTGATAAATTCATTCAAGAAAGAGGAATGAAATGCCATGGATGTGAAGGCTTTGGTCATGTTCTAAGTGAATATCCTACATATCACAAAAGACAAATGAAGGGTCTAATAGTGGCCTAGTCAGATGAAGACTCTGAAAGTGAAGTTGAAGAGGAGACATACAAGCAAGTGACAACCTTAAATGGAATATACAGGACTAATGAAGATACTAGTAAAGAAGAAGGAGCTTATGATGATCTAACTGCTTCCCATAAAAAGGAATGCATCAGAGATGATGGAGCTTGTCAAAAACTGGAGGATCAGAAGAAAATTATAGCTCAATTGAAAGCAGAAAAGAAGAAGCACCTGAGAACCATATGTAAGTTGGAACAAGACGTAAATCTGCTCAAATCTGAACTTGCCAACTTATCCAAATCTTTCAGAATGCTAAACAGAAGATCTGACACATTAGGTAAAATACTTCAGGCTGGAAGAAGGAATACAAGACACTCCAAAATAAGATGCCAACACTAGATATGTCACCACTGTGGAGGGTTTGGTCATATAAAATATTTTTGCTATAAGCTGCATGGATATCTAAAGCCTGCACCTCAATCCAAGATCCATCCGGCTATGCCCACTACTAATAAAAGGAAACAATGGGTTCCCAAAGCTGTTATCAAAAGTCTCATAGCCCATACTTCTCTCAGAGCCTCGGCTAAAAAGGATTGGTATTTTGACAGTGGGTGCTCAAGACACATGATTGGAGTTAAAAACTTACTAGTAGATATCAGATCGCACTCTTCAAGTTTTGTGACATTTGGAGATGGAGCCAAAGGAGAAATCAAAGGAGTTGGAAAATTAGATTGCCCAGGAATATAAAATCTTGAGAATATGTTGCTTGTCAAAGGGTTACCTACAAATCTGATAAGTATTAGTCAACTCTGTGATCAAGGCTTTAAGGTAAACTTCACAAAATTTGAATGTATGGTTACTAATGAGAAGGGCGAAGTTGTAATGAAAGATGTCAGATCAAAAGATAATTGCTACCCATGGATACCTGAAGAATTAAATTTCTCTTCAACATGTTCTCTAGCCAAGGAAGACGAGGTTAAACTATGGCATCAAAATTTGGGACACTTATATCTGAAGGGAATGAAAAGAATCATCTCTATGGAAGCAGTGAGAGGAACTCCGAAACTTAAGATTGATGAAGGAAGAGGTTGTGGAGAATTCCAAATTGGAAAGCAAATGAAGATGCCACATCAAAAGATCCAACATCTCACTACATCAAAAGTCATAGATCTTCTTCACATGGACTTAATGGGACTGATGCTGGTAGAAAGTCTCGGTGGAAAGAAATATGCATATGTGGTTGTAGATGACTATTCTCGATATACCTGGGTGAACTTTATAAGGGATAAAATTGAAGTCTTTGATGTCTTCAAATACCTGTGCCAAAGACTCCAAAAATAAAAGGATAGCTATGTGATTAGAATCAGAAGTGATAATCGAAAGGAGTTTGAAAATAACAAATTTGCTGAGTTCTGCTCCTCTAAAGGGATCAACCATGAATTCTCCTCCCCCATTACTCCTCACCAAAATAGGATTGTGGAACGGAAGAATAGAAATCTCCAAGAATTTTCTAGAGAAATGATTCACGCTAAGAAGTTACCCTACCACTTTTGGGTTGAAGCCATAAATACTGCACGATATATTCACAACAGAGTAACTATGAGAAAAGGTACTTCAACCACTATATATGAGATGTGGAAGGGAAGGAAACCTAATAGAAAATACTTTCATATCTTTGGAAGTAAATGTTATATCTTAGCTAATCGTGAAGAAAGGAGGAATATAGACCCCAAGAGTGATGAAGGAATATTTATGGGATACTCTACAAACAGCAGAGCCTATAGAGTCTTCAACTCCAGAACTAAGGTAATGATGGAGTCCAATAATGTTGCTGTTGATGATAGAGGATGGAATGAGGAAGATGATGTCTGGTAAAATGTCAAAACATCTCTAGAAGACACTACAGCAGATGCCCCAAATAAGCACAAGGACTCTACTCCAAACAACGAAGAACCTGTAGATGGACAAGTAAATAGAGGACCCTTAATTAGAATTCAGAAAGATCATCCTAAGGAGATAATCATAGGATATCAAAACAAAGGAATACTAGTTGCTCAAGGATAGACCCAAATCGAAGGAGTAGATTTTGATGAAACCTTTTCCCCTGTAGCTCGCCTTGAATCAATCAGACTACTAGTGGGAGTTGCTTGTGTCCTAAAGTTCAAACTCTTTCAAATGGATGTGAAGAGTGCCTTTATAAATGGCCATTTAAATGAAGAATTATATGTGGAACAACCAAAAGGAATTATTGATCCAACTACACCTACCCACGTGTAAAAGTTTAAGAAAGCTCTATATGGATTGCAACAAGCTCCAAGAGCTTGGTATGAAAGACTGACTGAATTTCTTGTTGGTAGATCAAAGTCTCTATCGGAGTATGATAGGCAGTCTACTTTACCTCACAACTAGCAGGTCAGACATTGCCTTTGCTATTGGAGTTTGTTCTAGATATCAAGCTGAACCCAAAGTAAGCCATATTAATCAAGTGAAAAGGATACTGAAATATGTGAATGGGACATCTGATTATGGCATGTTATACTCTCGTGGATACAACTATATTCTAAGTGGATACTGTGATGCTAACTGGGCAGGAAGTGCAGATGATAGAAAAAGCGCATCAGAAGGATGATTCTTTTTGGAAAACAATCTTATTTCATGGTTTAGCAAGAAACAAAACAATGTCTCTCTATGAACTACTGAAGCTGATTACATAGCTGCAGGAAGCAGTTGCTCTCAGTTGAAGACAAAATAGTTACACTAGAACGTGTAACTACTGAAAGACAACTAGAAAATATTTTCACCAAGGCACTAGATGCAAATATATTTGAAACTCTAAGAGGCAAACTTGGCATCTGCATCCATGAATAAATGTAGCAATTATTGATTGCTCTCATATACTCTACCTTTGGCATATTATGGCTAAAAAGGGGGAGTAAATGTCGTGATGCACCTGATGACTAGGGTGGACCAATGAAGTAAGATGGTGCTGAAATGTACTACGTGATACTGTTGATATTGAAGGGGGCAACTGACTATGTGTTAATTGTGTGTGAAGTAATGTGTGTTGATATTGACGGGGAGCAGCTGAATGTGTGTAAAGTATTGTGTGCATCTAAATATACTCATGCTGCTTGCAGAGGGAGCAACTTAACTGTGTGTCTGTGTTTGTGCATCTGTGATGTGATGTTCAAACTAGTTTGAACAATTAATTTTTTCCACTATATCTCTGATGAACTATGATGCTAACTATGTTGTGCTGCTCTGAATATGTTGCTCTGATGAATTGTGTGAAGTTGACATCCATATTCATGACGTATGTGCTTAACTGTTGATTGTGATGCTGATGTTAATTGTATGGCTTATACCCTCAAGTAATGTTTTAGCCAAAGTTTGCCAAAGCGGAAGTTTGTAGTTCCGTAGATTGGAAGCAATTTTGGTAAAACATTCTACTCAGAAAATGCCATGAAGTTTAATGTATAAGGAGGTTTTATGAAGATGTCAGAGCAGATGTCCTAACATGTGAAACTGAACTGAACTGGTTTTTAAGTTCATAAATATTAGGAGTCAGTTTGTTTTAATTTGTATGCTTCGATTAAGGAATCTATGTAACATTATTCAACAATATTCTTGGAGAACTTTTGTCTTACTTCTGTGGAGAAAGCTTTGGACTCGTGAAGACTAACTTTGAAGCAACCCTAGTGGCTGTCATCATATTTAAAGGATGCTAAACCTGTTTGCAGCGCTGGCCATTCCTAAAAAGTTTAAGAGTATTGTTTTAATTGTTGGTTTTAAGTTGTTGGTTTTAAGCCTTTTGTTGGTTGTTAATTGTGAGTCACTCTAGTATTTTTTTAATACTTGATGTGGATGTTAGTTGAGTTGTAAGTTGTTAATCATCAGCGAGCTTTGAAGCAATGATGATTATGTGTCTTTGAAGTGTGTCTTCAAACTTTATGTTATTGTTAATTGTCACCGCATGTGACTGTGGTATTGAGAAGGGTTTCTCATATCTAAGAGGGGATCTTAGGTAGAAGGGTCATTGGGTAGTGATTAAGTGAGGAGTGTAAACGGGGAGTTTAACTCTAAATTAATACTGGAAATAGTGGACTTCATCCCTGGCTTGGTAGCCTCCATACGTAGGTGTGCAACACTGAACTGGGTAAACAATTCACTATGTTATTTAGTTTCTGCATTTATTTTATGTGTTGTTATTTGTTCATCATAAAAAATATTAGTGTCGTGACATCATGTTATGCCCCAAAATTTTCCCTCCTATTTTCAAGTCAATACACATCTCCATACTCAAGAATTCCTCAAAGATTGACCAGACCAGTCTTCTCTTAAGCAATCAACCCACAACTAGGGTTTTGTTTCTCTCAAGTCAAAAGTCAAGTTCTAATGCCTCAAGTGAGCATCATGCCTCCTCATATGTTTCAAGGTATCACCATATATATTTTCAAACCTCATAGCCCAAGTTTGCTCAATTAATTGCTCAGATGGATGAAAATCAATTGTATTGGACAAAAAGACAATTGTGGTCAACATACAGTCATACTTCATCATTTTTTGGTCAACATCAATATTTTTAAGTCACATTTATCATTTTATCAAGTGTTGATCATGATTCATCAACAAAATGCAAATAATTGGTCAAAAGTCAAAGTTTCTAAATTAGGGTTTTTTGATAAAACTCAACAGAACTTTGACCAGGCATAACTTTCACATACTTCATTATAAATTTTTGAACCAAAGCTCATTTTTAAGGTAATTAAATTATCTACAACTTTGTGCCTCACAAGCGTTGCCAAAAAATGCTTCATTTGAAAGATATGGTTCAAGACATTATAGGTCCTTCTAAAGTCAACAAAAAGTCATCTTTTTCCAAAGAGGCGTACATGAGCATGGAAGCTTCAATAAATATGAAAACAAAATTAGCATTTATACGACATCTTAAGCTTTCTAAAAAGTCCAAGAACACTCTCAAATGATAAAAATTGAGCAAGTTATGGCTTGGGCAAAAATGGAAATTTTGAAGAAATGCATGAAGAAAATATTGACCAAACTTGAAAATTTTACAAATGGGCCTATATTTCCTTGATTCAAACTTGTTTCTAACATTGCCAAGAGCTTCCAAAGACCATCTACATGCCATGGTCCTATTTATTTTATTTATTTTTGATTAATTCCCTTTAATTCAATTTTAAATAAAATAAAATCTCAAGTTATTGCATGGGGCACATTTGATTTGTTTTCAATCAGAAAATCAATCAAATATTTGCCTTGGAGCTCAAGCAAATCATTAAAAGCTTGATTGGTGCAAGATTGGCCAAGAATAGAAAGATTTCATGCATGATTTTCAATCAAATATACTCACATCAATGCAAGATATTCTCTACACATTTTTTTGACCTAAATCCTTCCTCTATAAGTACACAATACATTCAGATCATAAAGAGACGAATCTGGCAACCTCAAGAACCCTAACCAAGCCTCAAAAACCCGTGACTTCCAAGTTACTAGCAAACTAATAATTCCATCGGTTCAAGCCATACAAAGGTGTCCATTAGTTTCATCGGTGCTCTCTGATTAGTTTCAACCATTCACAAGTAATCGAGACATCTAGAATTTAGAAATCATGATTTCAGTTGAACATATGCTTTTCAAATTCGATTACGCATTTTCATGCATATTTAACATGTTTGGATCATATATTCATGCTCATATTGTTGTTTCGAAGTTATATGTATGGTTTAATTAAAGTTTGAGTGCAGGTACAAAGATTCATCATGGCTAGGGTTAGAAGCTTTGAATTAGGGCTTTTTGAAATAGCCAAAATTGGACAAAACGATGGGTACCATCGTGCTCAGGACATCAATTTCAATCGATCCATGGTCTCCATATAAATCTATATTGCATATTTCATGATTTGTGATTTGTAGGTGCAATAGCTAAGAACAAAATCTGTAGGTAAAAGCTTTACCAACAAACTGTGTCCGTGGGAAAAACCCTTGCCAGATCAGCGAAAACGATGATTGTAACACCCCGATTCTACCCCACGTATTTATTTAATAAAATATCAGAGTTTTCCAAAATCATCGTTTATTAAAAATCCACATAATCGGAATGCCACAAATCAACATAAACACAACGTAAACATGTCATTATCTCTTCAACATATACATAGCACTACTGAACGGTTAACAACGTAATCAGTTCATTAAACATGCAGCGGAATTCAAATGGTTCTACAACGCAAAACAAAACATCTCTTGACTATTCAACAATATCAATTTCAACATAAAACAACAAAATAATAGAAACAACGCACGTTTTCCCCCGAGTGCTACGTATCAGAGCAAACGACACTAAATCGGAATCACATCAGCAAAGACTACTCCTCCTGATCACCTGCACGTTACCAATATACAGGTAACGGCGAAAACAAGCAAAGGGTGAGATATCAAACCATATAATTGAAGTTATGATTAAAATTTTATAGTTCGAAATCATATAATTTCACCATTTTATAATCATACGATTAATCAACAACAATACACAACTATTCCATAACAACATGCAATTACTCACAACAATGTAATCCAGTCATCAACAACATCATCATCATGTATTACGACAAGCAACTCAAGTAATGCACATGCATGCAGTACCAACGGAGCAAAACTCCCAACGTAATTCCATTCCCAGTAATTTCGAGGCACCTAGGCGTAAGCCTTCAACGTAAACAACATTGCCCCCAACAGCTCAATGTATTTTTCCCACGTAGGCCAACACAATATGCAATGTATGTATGCAATGAAATTAGACATTATACAACAACAACTACAACGTAATCCACAACGTAACCGTCAACATTGGCCATCAAGCCTCAACAACAACGACATACAACAACAACGGATTCACAAAGAAACTATTTTCAATTCATCCAAACTCTCACCTACAGTATTTAAAAATATTATTATAGGTTAACTCATGTTACTAGCTTTCCAACGATCCAAACGGCATCAAAAACGGAGTTACGGTCGCGAAGATACGCCCAAAACAATTTTTTAGAATCCCTTTTCTGTTTCTGTTCAGCATGCATCGATACAAACCTCCATTTATCGATACATACTCAGCTTGTATTGACACAAGCTTCGTATGAGTCGACTCATACGTAATTAATTTTTCTATTTTTTTATGGTTTTACACAGTATGAGTCGATGCAAGCTTCCTTTGTATCGATAAAAAACTGACTTGTATCGATACATACCACATATGAGTCGATACAAGTCCTACAGAACAGCCCCATGAGTCGATACATAATATTATGGATCGGCTCATGCAGTGTAAATTCACCCAAAAACCAGTTTTCCTCCAATTTACACGATTCAATTATGGTTATTTTTCAATCAACAACAGCAACCTAACACATAAAGGCAGAATTGCGTAATCTTTCCGTCAACAACAACTACACAACATACAACATCAGAATTTTATATTTTTTTCCGAATCAACAACAACAACATACACAGAAAGTCAAGATCATATATTCCAATTTGGGATTTTCTATGGTTAATCAGATCGACATGATACAACCTAGGAATCATACATCCCTAACTACCAATTTCCCATCATATCCCCAATTATAGAGCAAGAACCCCACCCTTACCTTGGATTGAAGGTTGCTCTGAAGATTCTTGATCGATTCACCTTTCTCCGTCAAAATCTTCTTTCTCGCATCGCTCTGTCTCTTCTGTTCTCCATTCCACGTTCGTTTCTACTGACAACCAAAAATCCCAATTCTTCTTCTTATTATTAATTTAAATAATAATAATCCTTATAATTACTATTTGGGCTTAATTCCACACCCCCGACATTACTATCACCAACGCCACCCTTCAGGCCCACTTCACTGACTTAATAATAATAATATGATTATCAGTATTATTCCCCAACGCAACCAACATAATTATTTCAAAAATAATTATTAAAATATTTAAGTAACTAATCATAACTTAATATTTCAGGCGTTACAACTCTCCCTTACTAGAACATTTTCGTCCTCGAAAATAGAAGTTTACTTGCTTCAAATAGCTCGGGATAGGAGTCTCGCATCTTGCTCTCTAACTCCCAGGTCAAGCTTTCACCAGCATCCCCTAACCAAACAACTTTCACCAACGCGATCTCTTTACCTCTAAGAACCTTCATCTCGCGATCCACAATTCGCACCGACATCGTCTCCACTGTGAGATTATCACGCACTTGCACATCGTCCATCTGAATCACATGAGGCGGATAATATACTTGCAGAGTTGCGATACATCAAACACATCATGCAAATGAGCAAGATTTGGCGGTAACTATAACACCCGTAATTAATTTAAATAAATTAATTAAGAAAATAGAGTATTTTCCAGGTAATTTAGTGTATAAGTCAAAATCGTCGGTAGAATTACTAAACTAACAATCGGGTCGAATTAGTCGAGAAATGAAAATTATATTAGAATTATTTCATTAAGTAGAATTATTAGATTTAATATAAATATTAATTAGTAGGGTAAATTAGTATTTTAGGGAGAAGATTTAATAGACAAATTATATAAGGAGTATTATATATATTAAGAGACCTAGAAAAACAAGGAGATAATTGTTGCTTGCAAAAATCAAAAGAACAGAAACCATAGGCGCGTAGCAGAAAAACCAGAAGGAGAGAAAGGAAGAGAATTTGAAACAAGGGTTGCTAGTAAGGATTTTCTGTCCAAAAAGTTGCTTTTTTTCCGATTGAAATTCCGAGTTCCCGTCGATCCACAGGTAAGGGGTGGGGTTCGGGTTTTATAATCGATCGTAGGATAATTTTTATGCGGGGTTTAGGGCTGCTTAATTATGCTGTTAATCCGGTTTTCATCGATAAAATTGCGTTGCTGGAATAAATTATATTAATGCTTGTGTTGAATTAATTGTTGTGTGAGGTGATATTGTGTAATTGGTGTCGAATTAATTCTTTGCTATGCGTTGCGATTCTATGCAATTTATGTTGAGTCGATGCTAAGGGAGGCGACCGTCCCTGATGGTGCAAAGGGAGGGAGGCGACCGCCTCCAGTGGAAAGGGAAAGGGAGAGACGATCGTCCTAGAGGAGGAGGCGTCTGTCTCCTTGTTGTTAGGGGTGGGGGGGCGTCCGCCTCAATATGGGGGTCTCAGCCATGTTTTTGTTGTTCTGCTGTCCGTGGTATGTTGTCTTGGAGATGTAATGCTTGGCATGTGATTAGGAGAGAGTATTATAAAAATTAATAGTCCCAATATAAGAAAATATGACAATTTAGGAAGAAGTGTGTTTAGATGTAGCAGAAAAACCATTTAGCAGTAACAGGAAAATCATTTAGCAGTAGCAGGAACCATACCATAACATTAATATTAGCAGTAACAAATGATAATAGACAGTGTAGATTAATTTGGGAAATGATCCATAATAATGCAGGAAATTATTAAACAGTGATAGAATTACCTAGTAGAATAATTAGGACTAATTACTAATGTTGCAGAAAATTAAAACAGGGCAGAACATAACACTGTTGGTCGTATTAAGAGGAGAAAATAGTTTGTCGAATCGAGCGAAACTTTACGGAACAGTTCGGGTATACGGATAGTTAATTAAAATGGTAAAACTTCGTTGGAATTCGCATTGGTTGCTTGATTGACTATACAGCCGGAACGTGTTGTTTATGTACGATTAGATGATCTAAAGACCGTAGAATTATGTGGCAAAAGCCGAAAGATAAAGTTGAACGAATTAAATTATAATTGCCTTGTGTTGACGTTGTTGATTATTGTTGAAGTTGAAGTTGATTGTTAAGTTGATGCAGAATTATGCATATTGCAAGTTGCCGTTAATTTAAGTTGTTGTTGATGTTGTAGTCGTTGAAGCATACATATTCATGTGCATTACTAAGTTGGCCTGGATTGGCACCACGTTGTAAGTTGAAGGCCTATGCCTTGTTAAGTGCCTCGATAACCTGGCATGTTTTAAGTTGGGAGTTTTGCTTCAAATGGATCCACATGCATCTGCATTTGTCAAGTCGCATTTTAAGTTGTTATTGATTGTACGTTGTTTTTTTGTGGAATGTCATATGTTGTTGATTACAGTAGGTATTATTGTATGTTCCTTTACTTAAGCATATGAATTATCGTACTTTCGCTTATATTATTCGATATCTCACCCTTTTCTTTTGTTGGCCGTTACCTTTATATTGGTAACGTGCAGGTAATGAGGAGTAAGAAGATTAGTAGCTTTGGTGTCGTCGCTCTAATACGTAGCACCGACGAGCCTTGTCTTGTTTATGCTTATGCAATTATTTCCGTTGAATTAAAATCCTGGTTTTGAATTAGTATTTATGATTTTCCGTTGTTTTCAAAGATGCTACGTCATTTTGATTAATTATGATAAGATTTCCGTTGCGGTTATTTATTTAAGGTTGATTATCATTAAATTTTAATTATGGTGAATTTATTTGTATTCCTTTACGTGTTACGTATCCGCCAAGATGTGAATCATGTTAATGTTGTTTTTCAAGTTGAATAAGTGTAACGCCTCATATTTGTTGAAATTCCACACTCTGATTTTATAATAACCGTTTGGGTAGAATTGGGGTGTTACAGTAACACCACACGGTAAGAAACTTTTCCTAGACGTTCTGATATTTGATACGGGCCAATAAAACGAGGAGTGAGCTTCTTAGACTTCAGAGCTCGTCCAACACCAGTCACAGGCGTGACTCTCAAAAACACATGTTCACTGGCCTAAAATTCTAAATATTTTCTTCTCTTATCATGGTAACTTTTTTGCGTACTCTGGGAAGCCTTCATCTGCTCCCGAATAAACTTCACTTTCTCTTTAGTCTCTCGAACAATTTCTGGTCCAACTACCACACTTTCACCAAATTCATGCCAACATAACGGAGTCCTGCATCTCCGTCCATACAATGCCTCAAAAGGTTCCATCCCAATACTCGAATGATAACTGTTATTGTAAGTGAACTCAATCAACGGAAGTTAAGTATCCCATGAGCCTCTTTACTCAAGAACATAAGCTCTCACCAAATCCTCTAATGACTGAATAGTTCTCTCGGTCTGACCATCCGTCTAAGGATGATACACCGAACTCAACTTCAGCTTAGACCCCAACACTTCCTGCAAACTCTTCCAAAAATCATAAGTAAACCTCGGATCCCTGTCCGACACAATACTCACCAGAACACCATGCAACTTCACAATCACTCTGACATAAATCTCAGCCAACTTTGCAATCGGGTAAGTAATGTTAATAGGTACAAAGTGTGCCGACTTTGAAAGCCTATCAACAATCACCCATATTGAATCATGTCCTCTCACAGTATTAGGCCAACTCGTCACAAAGTCCATCAAAATGCTGTCCCATTTCCATTCTGGAACGTCTAACGGTTGCATCAACCCTACAGGCTTCTGATGCTCAATCTTTGACTTCTGGCAAGTGAAACTAGCATACACAAACTGTGCCACCTCACATTTCATGCTAGGCCACCAAAAAAAACCTTTCAAATCCTGATACATTTTAGTAGCTCCTGGATGGATACTCGAATTGCTTCTATGACTCTCCTCAAGAATTACTTTCTTAATTGATTCATCATCAAGAATACAAATAAGATCTCGGAATCTCAACACACCTTGCGCATCCAACTTGAAATTATCATTCTCGGGTCGATCAGTTCCTACCATCAAATCCACCAACTTCACATCTCGCTTCTGGGCATCTTTAATATTGTCAAGAAAATCATTGTTAATCTTTAACATTCCCAACATAACACTATTCGGTGTCACTTCACAAACCAAACTCAAATCTCGGAATTACTCAATTAGCTCCAACTCCTTAACCATCATGGCCGACATATGCAAAGTCTTTTGGCTCAAAGCATCGGCTACAACATTAGCTTTTCCGGGATGATAATTCAAACCGAAATCATAATCTTTCAACAACTCTAACCACCTTTGCTGCCTCATATTCAACTCTTTCTGATCAAAAAGGTACTTCAAACTCTTATGATCACTAAACACTTCAAATCTGGAACCATAAAGATAATGCCTCCAAATTTTCAATACAAATACCACTGCAGCCAATTCAAGATCATGTGTAGGATAATTCTTTTCGTGAGTCTTCAATTTCCTAGACGCATAAGCAACCATTTTGCCATTCTGCATAAGCACACCACCTAACCCCATCAAACAAGCATCACAGTACACCACAAAAGACTCTTCTGGATTAGGTAAAGTCAAAACTGGAGCCGTCAACCTCTTTTTCAACTCATTGAAACTCTCTTCGCATTGAACATCCCACACAAAGGCTTTCCCTTTGCAAGTCAACTTAGACAACGGAAGTGCCAACTTAGAAAACCCTTCGATAAACTGTCTATAGTAACCGGCTAATCCCAAGAAGCTCCTAATCTCAGTAACCGACTTTGGAGTTTCCGTTTGCAACATAGCATCAACCTTAGAAGGATCCACGACAATGCCACTAGCAGAAATTACATGGCCAAGAAAACTAACCTCTTTCAACCAAAATTCACACTTGGACAACTTCGCATACAACTCTTTCTATTTCAAAACTTGCAATACGACTCTCAGGTGTTCTGCATGTTCTTCTTCCGATTTAGAGTAAATCAGAATGTCGTCAATAAATACCACCAAAAATCGATCCAAGTAAGTATGAAAAATAAGATTCATGTACTCCATGAATACTCCTGGCGCATTAGTAACACCAAAAGGCATCACCAAATACTCGTAGTGTCCATACCGAGTCCTGAACGTAGTTTTCTGAATATCATCTTCTTTCACTCTAATCTGGTGATATCCAGATCTCAAATCAATCTTAGAAAACACACTAGCACCCACCAGTTGATCCATCAAATCATCAATCCTTGGAAGCGGATACTTGTTCTTAATCGTCACTTTATTCAACTGTCGATAATCAACACAAAGTCTCATACTCCCACCTTTCTTCTTTACTAACAGCACAGGAGCTCCCCACGGAGATACACTAGGTCTCACAAACTTTTTCTCAAGCAACTCTTCTAATTGCTTCTTTAGTTCAGACAACTCAAATGCAGACATCCTGTACGGTGCCATAGAAACAGGTCTGGTACCAAGTACAAAATCAATCTTTGATCGCAAATTCAACATCCCTCTCAGGAGGTACTTCAGGAATTTCATCAAGAAACACTTCAGGAAATTCGCGCACCACCTGCAACTCATTCAATCTAACTTGATTCTCAATAGAAAATGTCACCATCAACGAGAACATCTGTGTTTCATCTTGCATCAAACACTTCAACTGTTTACCAGTCAACAAACCAACTTCTTCCTCTTCAACGGTAGAAAAACTCAAAGACTTGTTATAACAATTGATATGAACATAGTTATGTTCTAACCAGTTCA
This sequence comes from Vicia sativa, assembly GCA_021764765.1. Classification (NCBI taxonomy): domain Eukaryota; kingdom Viridiplantae; phylum Streptophyta; class Magnoliopsida; order Fabales; family Fabaceae; genus Vicia; species Vicia sativa. Next base: position 67,214,746 of record CM038793.1, read on the forward strand.
TACCCAAGATCACATCCAGTCCTCTCAATGACAAAAAAATCAAATCAACAACAAAGTCTCTGTCGAAGATTGACAAAGGACAATTCGAACATACAAGAGAAGTAGTCACCGATCCCTTTTCCGGAATTTCAACGACCATTTCTCAATTCATATAGAACAACGTAAGACCCAATCTTTTAACACAATCAGCGGCAACAAAACAATGAGTAGCATCAATATCAATAACAGTAATTAAAGGCGTACTATTAATGAAACATGTACCTCTAATGAGTCTGTCCTCATTAGCCGACGGGTTCCCAGCCAATGCAAACGCCTTCCCACTAGTCTGTCCTTTCTTCGGATTCGAACACTGACTACTCAAGAGTCCTTCTTCTCTATAATTGAAACATACCATCTCTTTATGTTGGCAGCCAGACATTGCATGCCCAAGCTTACCACAACGAAAACTTCTTTTCACATCAGCAGCGCAAGCAAAACTCTAATGCCCAGCTTGCCCATATTTGAAACAAACGGTCTTAGCAGGAGCATCTCCCCTACTAGTCTTCTAGCCCTGAGAAACTCTCTGTTTACCTGTACCAGTATCATAAGGCTTGCCACGGTCCTGTTGACCCTTGCCCCTCTTATCAGTCAGAATCTTATGAAGAGCATTACTATACTCCTCATAGATCCTGCAACTATCAACCAGATCAGAAAAGTCACGAATCTTCTGATAGCCAACAACTTTCTTAATATCCGGGCGCAACCTATTCTCAAACTTGATGCACTTGGAAAATTCAGCACCTTCCCCATTAAAGTGTGGGTAGAACTTAGCTAGCTCCACGAACTTTGCAGCATACTCGGTCACAGTCTTGTTTCCCTGCTTCAACTCAAGGAACTATATTTCTTTCTTACCCCGAACATCTTCAGGATAGTACTTCCTCATAAATTCTCTACGGAAAACAGCCCAAGTTATTTCCTCACCTGCAGCCTCCAATCTCTAACACGTTTCCAGCCACCAGTCGTCAGCCTCACTTGCTAACATATGCGTCCCATAATGAACCTTCTACGCTTGGGTGCAATCCATCACGCGAAAGAACCTCTCTATCTCTTTCAGCTAATCAAGCGCTCCATCAGGGTCATGCTTACCCTTGAACACTGGCGGATTCTCCCTCTGGAAAGTCGTCAAACTTCGGGATCCAGCATCCTCGCTAATATTCGGCTGATTCTCCATCGCATTAGCCATTGCTTCCAAATCAGCAACAACTGCAGCATCGTTCCTTCCAGCCATTTTAACTTTACACTACAACAATAACGATCGAAAATAATTAACAAAACTCGATTATTCAGGACTCAACAACTTGGCCGACCGGACGGACCTCTCGATACCACTATTGTAACACCTCAATTACCCCAGGTATTTATTTAATAAAATATTAGAGTTTTCAAAAATCATCGTTTATTAAAAATCCACATAATCGGAATGCCACACATCAACATAAACACAACGTAAATGTGTCATTATCTCTTCAACATATGCATAGCACTACTCAACGGTTAACAACGTAATCAGTTCATTAAACATGTAGCGGAATTCAAATGGTTCTACATAAAACAAAACATCTATTGACTATTCAACAATATCAGTTTCAACATAAAACAACGAAATAATAGAAACAACGCGCGTTTTCTCCCAAGTGCTACGTATCAGAGCAAACGACACTAAACCGGAACAACATCATCAAAGACTACTCCTCTTGATCACCTGCACGTTACTAATATAAAGGTAACGACGAAAACAAGCAAAGGGTGAGATATCAAACCATATAATTGAAGTTATGATAAATAATTTATAGTTCAAAATCATATAATTTCACCATTTTGCAATCATACGATTAATCAACAACAATACACAACTATTCCATAACAACATGTAATTACTCACAACAACGTAATCCAGTCATCAACAACATCATCATCAAGTATTACGACATGCGACTCAACTAATGCACATGCATGTTGTAACGCCCCGATTTATTAAAAATTATATTTACATTATTAATTTCAAAATTTATCGGTTAATATTGATTGTGCAATAAATTATATTTTAATTGGTATATTTATTAATTTATTCAGGCCGGTAATTATTTATTCGGACCGGTAATTATTTATACGGGCTTATTAGGTTATTTGGGTTTTTGAATTATTAAGTTACAAGACTAGAACTAAGATACAGTACCAATTAATTATGTCTTAAACACAAAACCAAGGCATATGTGTAGTAGTTAGGATATGGTAGTGGTTAGTGTGTTGGTTATAAGAAAAGGAAAAATAGAAACAAAGGTAAAAAAATATAGAGTAAGAAGAAGAAAAAAAAAAGAGATAGAAACCTAGAGAGGAAAGAGGGGTGTTGGAGAAAAAGGAAGAAGAAGAAGAAGAAGAAGAGCAAATAGGGCTAGAGTTGTGGCTTGAAGAGGAAAAATAGAAGAACCCATAACAAAAGCTTGCTAGAATCAAGAGTTAGAGGTAAGGGGTTTGATAATTTCTATCTTATAAATAGATTAATGATGGATTGTATATCAGTTAGGGTTGTGAAAGTTTGGGTGTTTTTCTTGAAATTTCTTGGTTTGATTTGGTGTTTGGGTTGTGATAAGGATTGTATAATAGTTGGTATTGTGAAACCCCTTGGTGTACCCCCTCCCATGGGTGTTGTTCCTAACCCTTGAAAACTAGTAGCAAAATGAGAAAAAGCAGTTTATGCTTTTAAAATTTACCCTTTTCTTTTTATTGCCGCAAATGTATTCCTATCGGTGTTATGGTTATGGGTTTGAGGTGACTACATATGGTTCTTTTACAAGCCATAGAAGATGTTTGCGTTTTCAATCAATCCAAGGGATTTAAGATTTACGAAGAATCAACAATCTCCTGCGCTTCTTTTAAGGTTTAGTATTCTGGGCCATCTAAGTTTTGGTTTAGATAAAAGTTTTGATTTGAGTGGACAGTCATGGAAATTGCAAAATATTTGGAACTTTGGTTCTCTAGGATATTTGCAATGGATTTTTTAGTCAAGAGGAAAATCAAGGCAAATTAAGGATTGTGAGCATTTGGTTTTGTTCAAGAATTTGACTCAAGAAAAATTGGAATATTTATTTGATATTTCACGGATTAAAGACAAGTTGAGTTTGTTAATCGAATTTTTTTCCCATTATTCCATTATCTTTAGGTATTTAGAAACGTTCAGATACTGAACATTTTGAAAATATTTGGGAATTAGATGTTCAAGACAATTTAATTTTTCTATCCAATTATTACCAAGGTTGGTTTGGAATTAAGACATAGAATCACCATTAATTTGCAACATTCATTTGGATGTTATTTTTCCAAGATAACTACAAGTTCAAAATAAAATTACAAGTTTGGTATTTTATTCAAGATTCGATTTGTTGGCAAATTTAAGTTGAATTACAAGGTTCCAAATTGGGTTGACATTTCATAAGTTTACAAATTCCAAATTAAATTCACATTTCACAAGTTTACAAATTTGGTAAAGATCTTACATACTTCCTAAAACATTGATGCAAATGTAAGCCAAAACCTAAAAATTTCTAATTATAAGTTGTTACAATACAAATTCTAGTAGAAATCCTATGCTAACAAGGTCTTCATCCTTGTATTCCTTGGCCCTTCATCTTCAAGGCTTCCATTTCGTATTCAAGCTGATCTAGCCTTGCCATCTCCAAGTTCATCATCATTTATGCAAAAGGAAAAACAAGGAAAGTGATTAGAAGTCAGAAGAATAACATGAACAAATTATTCTAGCAAAGGCTTTCTAAGCAATCTCATCATTAAGGAATTCTGGCAAGAATCGGGATTAAAGGGTTCTTAAATCATGCCAAAGCCTCATAATCTAAATTTCAAGATTAATCATTGGCTGAAAACTCCATCTGCAAATCACAAAAGATAACTTTTGGTTCACAAATGAAGTTGTAACTCAGTTTCCATCATAGTTACAATACAACAGCAGAAGGAATGTACAAGTATTTGGTTCACGTTTAAAAAAATAAGCAGCCAGTGCAAACAAACAGACATTACCAATTCAACAGAATATCCCAAATAGGCAAGTCAATCCAAGAACATTGGCTCGATACTTGAAGCATTGTTTTGGTCCAACAATTAAAACATAACAAGTTACCATCGTAAATAAAAAATGACCAAGAATCAGTAAAAAGCCCAAAAACAATGTTATTTTTTTAGAGTTCAGCAAGCAATTCCTAAGCCCCGTTTCTGACAATACGAGTCGATGCTTGCAATCACGATGTCCGGTAACAACAATACAGTCGATACAGCAAGAGGGCGGGACACTAAACCTAATTACGAATGCGGTATAAAGAATTGAATACACAAACTAGAACATAGACAACTTTATTCGGGAACCCTAAATCGGCCGGCCTAATTCCTAGATCTAAAACCTAATTTTTCATCATATTCTACCAGGAAGAACCCTTGAAATCGTTTTTCGAAATCACAAGTTACGAGCGGAGAAAGAAAGAAGAAATACATTCGAAAAGAAAGATCTCACCAAGTTAAAGGTCCCGGATCGAATCCTCGAGGAGACTCGAGCTCGTTCTCTTACTTCCCTTCACATCATCAATGCATCGTAATCATCAATTCCAGCATAAAATAGACCTAGGGTTTCCATTCCTCCCTCTTTAGATTTAGGGTTTAATCTACAAAACTAGAAAATCAACGGTGGATTAGCAATCGAGGCGAGGCAAGCGGAAAAACCAAGCAGTTTGAGTTTTGGGCCACGCCGCCCATCACCGCCCGTGAAGCGATACAGCCTTGATTGCTTTCGTTTTGGCGAGAGTTCTGGAGAAACAAGAGAGAGAAGCGTGAGGTCTAGAGAGAGAGATTTTACGTTATGATTAGGGGTGGGGTTTATTTGTTGTTTTGTTTAATTAATTTGATTACTCTTTTAATACATGACACTTTTCCCACATAATCATTTCTAAAAAAAGAAAACTAATTAACACGGTTAAATGTGTTTGAACTTAGTTTTAGCTTTGTTACTCACTCGGTGACACTTGTCACCGTCACATTACTAATCCATTCTCTCCGATCATTACACTCCTTGGTAGTTTGTTCCTCTCCTTTGAACGCCGGATCTACATAAGTTCGGATCAATGCTCCATTGAAGGCTCGTACTATACGCCCTTGGAGCCCTCCCTCACGGGACCCGCGAATGGTGGGCTTGGACCTTCTTGTACTTCGGCACCCCATTTACGCATGAGCAGGCCATTCTAAACTCACTCCTTTTAATTATTTAATTATGCAAGTATTTTTAACTTCGATGTATTAAATAATAATTAGTTTCATGATAGTTTTATTTGATAATTTATCGATTAAACTATTAGTTGATTTTATCAAATAAAAAAATCTATTCTAATAATTATTTAAATTTTCGATTGTATTTTGTGATAATTGCTTATTTATCACTTATACGGTATATATTCACTATTGCACACCTCACCCACATTAATAAAAAAAAATAACCCGATTTTCTCTTGATTGGCTCATAAGCCAATTTCTTAAAAAGTCTCATAGTTGGGGATGGGCATGGCCATCCTACAAGGTTAATTAAAGCCCTTGTTGCTTTAATTAATCATAACCAAAAGCTTTATTGGTCCATATACCAATTTTCCATGCACGAGGTCTCATAGTTAGGGATAGGAGCACTATCCTCACGAGGTTAATTAAGTTCATATACTTAATTAATCATAATCCGATTCCATTCCTCATTTCGCGTGTACCTCAACACTTTCATAAATAAAAATCATTAAATCTCGATCCAGCGTGAGTTTCTTTTCAAAATATTTTCATAAATAAATATTCCACTCTCTCTCCTCCGAATGTATGGTAGTCATTCCTATACGACCCTTTGTACGTTTGGTTTCTTAAACGAATCTATTATCGAACTTTGTTTCACCTTATTTTCTTAATAAACTTTTGGGTAGAAAAAGATGATTTGGATGTTTACATCCACTCATCAAGTAATTAGAATTAGCCATTGAGCGCTTATGGTCGATGCTTGTCTCCGTATAAAAATAACTCAACTCACTCAATCCTTTTTAAGCTTATATCGACTACCAAAACTCTTTTCTTACAAAGTGCATATGCTCATTCAAATCTGACGAGGACTTAAGCGTTTCAAACAAACTAAACAAGTCAAGTTCTAGCATTTTGAAAATGTCTAAAAAAGAATTTTATAAAATCAATACAACCGACTTAAAACATTTTTGAGAGGAACTACAAGAGTTTGACTTTCCCATTGCCGAGAATCGTAGGCACA
>CM038793.1:68712183-68762160 GCA_021764765.1 Vicia sativa
GAACCTCAAATATTCAACTTTGGAGAAACAAACCTCTTCTTGATGTCTGATTCATACGATTGGAAAACCTCGAACCCATGATCAATGCATGAATGATATGTATCGATGCACCTATTAATTAAGTGTTAGCCAATTATTTATAAAAAATAAAGAGGTAAATTTTGGGGAATTTTAGCTGCCCTATTCAATCATCCTCTAGCTTAGGAGGCGAGATTGGCGTCACGCCTTTCGGCGACAAGGTAGAGGTGATTGAATACCAAGGACAGAAATTTACACTCTAAAACCATGCATCAAGAGATAGGTGTGGACATTCCAAAATTCTAAGGAACCTCACTTTGGAGAAAAGACATGTTGCGCCAGGCTTAAGCGGGCCACAATCAAAGCCTGAGAATAAATGCTTGAACTACTTGTGAGGCGGTACAAGTGCTAACTGACCTAAGAAGAATTGGCCTACCCAATTCAATCCGCAATGTCGGGGGAGGCGACACGTGGCGAGCAAAGACTTGATACCCAGACTAGACTACCACATTCGCGAGGGAATAGCCGGACGGGTTAGTGATGCAAAGGCTAGAAAGTGCAAGGTAGGCTTTCTTGACTCGAGCAGCTACACTCTGAGAAGGGAGACAAAAGTGGGTATTTGTTCCGAAAAGGCCGCAGAATAAATCTTTGAACTCTGTGAAGGCGGTACAAGTGCTAACTGACCTAAGAAGAATTGGCCTCTACCCGATTCAATCCGCAATGTCGGAGGCGACACGTGGCGGAAGCAAGACTTGATACTGTGACTAGACTACCACATTCGCGGGGAATAACCGGACGGGTTAGTGATGCAAAGGCTAGAAAGTGCCGAGTAGGCTGCTCAGTGACAAAACAAAGTATTCTTGTTCGAAAAGACCTGATGCCGGAAGAGTGACATGCAAGTGGAAATAATTAGATACACCAAGTAGACTAACCACATCTACGCCGACAGCTTGGGCGGATATGTGATGCAAAGACTAAAGGTGCCGATTAGGCTTTACTGATGACAAAAACAAGAGTATTCTTGTTCTCGAAAGAGCCACAATGCCAGGGGAAAGACGGCATGCAAGTGGAATAAAGACTAGATACACCAAGTAGACTAACCACATTTACGCCGACAACTCGGGCGGGTTTGTGATGCAAAGACTAAAGGTGCCGATTAGGCTTTACTGGCGGGAAAGTCAAGTGTAGGGCTTGCTTTCGAAGCTGAAGACGTGTTGTACCAGGGCAAGGGCTGGCAGTTTCAACACTACTCAGAAGAAGATGGACATATTCTTGTAGGAAGAAGCGGGACACAGCAGTTCAAAAAGAAACTTGACATCGGGAAGAAATGCATTTCGACTGTGATCCTATGAGATGTATGACTCTTTTAGGGATTATGTCAATGTAATGATGCATGCTTGCAAGACATATATAAGTGAATGAAATAAGAACTCGGTAGGGATTAGAGCATCGGGAATGCCCAAAAATCTCTCAAGACAAGCGAATCTTGCTTGATGAGCTGCTTGAGGAAATGATGCCACGGGAGACACATCGGTTGGACAGAGGTGCAGGGAAATAGAATATACGCTCCTAGAAAGATCTTTCACCGTTACCCATTACAACTCTAGGTGGGAGACAAAGATATGTCAAGCTTGGGGATGTCAAGAGATGGAACCCTCAGGGAGGATCATCACATGGACAATATCACGACTCATTGGGGATCAAGCCGATCAACAATCCGATAACACCTCCATAGGAATATCGGGATACAACACACTTGCGACTTTGGAGAACATCCACTAGGGACTTTCAGAGACAAATATTGTCAACCCGTCGCGGATTGGTACCATGTTACTGAATAAGTTTGTCGATGACAACATACACTAGGAGATTCACCAAATATGGTATCTTGATGAAAAAAGCTACATCGATTCTTTGCAGAAGTTTCACTCGGGGTTTTCTAATCCATGCTTCACGAAAGCGAGATCTTGAATTTCATTGGAGGATGGCATGATGGCACCAAGGCGTGAGATACGATAATGGAAGAAAAATCCATAAGAGGAGCATCGTCGGTCAAGGGCGAACTCGTGGAAAAGGATACCCGTGCGGATGAACTTGTAGGAAAAGAAGAAGGGCGATCAGAGCGAAGACAGAACCCGCGTAAGAAAGAATAAGACACATATGTGAAAGCGAACTAATAAGGAAAGAGGCGTCAGTGTAGGCGACTCTGAGGAAAGAACATCTGCGAGAAGATGAACTTGCAAAGGGAAGAAAGTCTAGTTAAGGCGAACTTGAGGGAAAGAACATCTGCGAGAAGATGAACTTGCAAAGGAAAGAGAAGCGTCGAGTATGAGCGAACTCGCGGAAAGAACATCTGAGAAGATGAACTTGCAAAAGGAAAAGAGAGCGTCGAGTGTAAGCGAACTGCGAGGAAAGAACATCTGGAGAGATGAACTTGCAAAGGAAAGAACGTCGAGTGTAGACAGACTCGCGAGGAAAGAACATCTGCGAGAAGATGAACTTGCAAAGGAAAGAGGCGTCGAGTGTGAGCGAGACTCGCGAGGAAAGAACATCTGCGAAGATGAACTTGCAAAGGAAAGAGGCGTCTAGTGTAGAGGCGACTCATGAGGAAAGAACATCTGAGAAGATGAACTTGCAAAGGAAAGAGAACGTTGAGTGTAAGGAACTTGAGAAAAACATCTGCGAGAAGATGAACTTGCAAGGGAAGAAGCGTCTAGTTAAGGCGAACTTGCGGGGAAGGACATACGTGTGAAGATGAACTTGCAAGGGAAGAGAACGTCTAGTTAAGGCGAACTCGAGACGAACTTTACCAAGGTGATGACATGAAGGAAGTGCGCAAGAACTATAATATCCCTCGGGCCAAAGGCGGGTATAATTCTTCAAGAGTATCAAACATTTGGATTACCACACACCAAGTATGGATACCCAAAGGTGGAAAGGTAATGCAAACACGGGTAAGATAACCCGGTTTTGCACAAGCGAAGGCGTGCGACTCATTCTTGAAAAATAAAAGACAACAAGTAAAAGCTTGAATCAAGAAGAACAAATCATCGACAAACTTCTAAAGACCCAATTTGGAGACCATTTTACGTATAAAGCGAGACTCAACGGAGAGGACCTATATTGAAGAGTATTCTTCAAGGTATAAATTTCAATCAAATGAAGTAATCGAGGCATCACTATCATCACCCATACCACTTCAAACCCGAGTGAAACATGAATATCAACATGCCCTGTGTCTACGAAAGGATTGGCCAACCTTGACAAAGTTGCCCCAGTTTTAATGAGCCACGAAGGATATAATACCATTTGAATGCCCCGTTAAGATGATTCTTTGAAAGGCCGTTCAATAGATTTTGAGACAACTTGCCTCTTGGGACAATCAAGGTATTCATCGATGCTCATTATGCAAGCTTCTTGGATGTTTGAGCACTGTTCATATGCAAAGAATGTTTTATCCTAAAATGATAATTCTAATGCAAATCCTATGCTTGTCTTGAAACAAAAAGCTTTTGAAAAGATGTGAAACATCGCATTTTGTCGAGAAGATAACAAAAATGGAATGATACCAACTCAAAGGTATTAGCAAGTCTCCTAGAGTCGAGGATACGCGTTCTCATCACGACTTAGCTTTCAAATTAACCACTTGATTTAGGACTTTTAAGGGTTGTAGCGTGGCACAGTTCACGGTTTTTAGAAAGAAGTATTTTTAGGCTCAAAATATTTGGTGCCCACCCCTTCATGATATTCTCGAACCTAAGTTCGTTAATCGATATGAGCAATCATCTCTCACAAGAAAATTGATGGTTGAGAAACCATTGCGGTTCTTGATCGTACAACTTTGACTTTGTTAAGGGCGAGATTTCTTGGACCCGATAGCCCTCACCCTTTTGCTTGAGCGATCAACGACTTTGTTCTTCATTGAGGATGTTCTGTGATTATCCTCGCCTTCTGCTTGCCATTTGCTTTTTAACATTTGCCCTTTTATTTTGCCTAAGCGACTTATTTCCAAGTTCGACTTAGCGGGCTTTTCTTGTTTTTTTTTTTTTTTTTTTTGAACCGATCGTTGATCTTCACCTGTCTTTGATTTGCTAGATGTGATTGTGGCGATCCAAGTCCTCTTGGATAAGGAGTTCTGTTGGGGTATTGTCCTTCCTTGATGCACATTGCTGACAATTGAAACTTGACTGCTACAGTTTCTCAACCTTCGAGGGATAGCCATTGTTGTATCTTTTGAAATATACTCTTGATGAGTTTTGAATGCTCAATCTGATTAACTGAACACTACCCTGCCCCGGGTTTAAAATGAGGTTTTTCTACGACAGGAAAAGAAACTCCTACTTCAAGGCTCAAAAGGGGGTTAACGAGAGTCTAACTCCCTTATATCTCCGTGTTTGGGATTTGAAACAAGGCATGTACATCGTCAGCAGGGTTTTTATTTGAAAGCAATACCGTTTGAAATTCTTGGTATATTTTCGTCATCCTCCTGAGAGGTTTTGCTTTATTAACGAGTTGAATATCAAAAGCGTTTGAAAACAATTAAAAGTGTATACAAATGGATTAGTTCAAGACAAACATATTCAATGCATTATGATAATCATTCAAAAGATGAAAATGTTACGCATACAAGCATGTACTAAACAAACAAGAAAGATTACAAATGAGAATGCAAATGAATCTTGAAATTGCCGTTGAGGAGACTTGACTTGTTGCTTTTGATGATGCATTTTGAAGTCTTGACATTTTGAGCTAGCGGAGGACCCGAACATGACCATCGATGTGAAGCGTAGCTTTTGCCTCAATGGATCACATGCCTTGCACTTGAATGCATGGCAATCTTCAATACTATGCCCCAGGTTCAGAATGAAACTCATTAGCATTAGCATCGTAGTTTGGCCATTTATCAAGGAGGGAGCAAATGGGCTTGGGAACAACGACTAAGATCATTCAAGCGGACAAACAAATGCATAGCTCATAGGAATAACATCAAACCTCCTAGAGCATGATTCTCTTGTTGTCTTTGATTCTTGACGGCGCTTGATGAGCCGGTGGGGCGGGCGGTCGATTATCCCTCTTGACGCCAAACTCTGTTTGAGGTATAGCGGCGAGCATAGCGGTCATATCGGTAATGGAGCAAAATTGACTTGTATGCTCAACCAGTGGAAGTAAACGGATAATCCCTTTGTCAAGGAAATCCGAACCTCATTTTCAAGGTCACACGATCCTCTGTATCATGACAGTGCCCAGATGGAAATCACACCTAGCCATCACATACTCGAATAGAATCCCTTCAGGCATGGCAAGAGTTTGGAGTTCAACCAATCGAAACTTGAGCAGCTGAGGAAGCAACTGAGCATATGGCATCGGAATAGGATCGAATTTCTTTTCAGAGTGTGGCGACCATGGTTGAAGAGCTCTACCTTCTAGAACTTTCTGAACAATAGGAATTGGACGCGAACGAGGAGACCTCGGAATACAGGGTGATGGAGTAGATGCATGCCCAGCTTTAGGGCTCAAAGAAAAACCCTGAGTATAAGGAGGAATAGCGACTCCTGTTGCTATAGGAAAACTGGGGTCATCTCCCTTTCTCAACACGGTCCCTAAAATTTCCATCACCAAGCCTAGCTGAGTCTTCAACTCTTCTCTCAAGTCTTGCATGTCCAGCATGAGAAATCCCATCATTCTTTCATCTCATCCGGTTCCATGAAGTTGCTTCATCACTCGGTTTCAAGCCTTGAGAATGGCACGGAGGAAAAGTTCACAATTCGAGTAGAAAATACCAGTTGAGTAAGAGAAATCCCAAGTTCAAATGCTGTTATGCAATGTATGTATATGGTTAATGCATGATGCATGAAATGATCACTTCGGGACATTCTTGCAATTTGTTATCAAACATCAAATAATAATAGGATAGTGACAACAATAATTATCAAGACCGGACACACAATCAGTTGAGAATCAAGCTGCTCAAATGCATAGATGAAATGAGTCATACAAGAGTCCACGATCACGAGTATTAATACAAACACAATAGTGGCGAACCCCATCCAACAAGCACTGAGGTGATTAAATCGAATCAAATAACATCAAATAACATTTGCAACTACTTATTTAGGGGCCACTTGCGCCTTGGCGTATGGATCTCGGCTACTAGCTTAGCCACATGAATGTCTCGACCCCTCAACATGGTGTATCTGCATATTCTCCATCTTTAGCATATTGCCACTTAGTCTTCAAATCTTCAACCTCTTTAGAAAGGATAGTCATCACTCTGTCGACTTTGGGCTTCAACAAGTTCTTTCCTTCTCTCAAGGGACTCTTTAGCATTGGATTCTTCCTTGCGGATCGCTTCTTTAAAACCAGTTTCTTCACCATGCTTGGCTTTCAATTTCTCATTAGCTATTTGCATATTCTTCAACTTCTCTTGTACCTGTCAAACTCTTTGGTCATCGATCAAAGAAGAGGAACTACCTTTGGCTCTCTTGGTTTCTTCAAGTAAGCCATAAGCCTTCAAAACTTGGTCTTCTGCTCGATCTCAACGAGATAACCTCTTTTTATCTTGAAGAGCAAATGCTAGGTCCATGGCTCGAGCTTGTGTTCCTTCAAAGTTGAATTCTCCGATTGGAGCTGTTTGTAAACCTCAATACATACGAAACACGGAGGAGAGATTACGGATGAAGAATAGGAAGTAGCAAAATCGGTACAGACTTTCAACCAAGGAACCGAGTTGAGAATACAAAGGTGCTTCCTTTTGTATGGAAGCCGAATCTTGGAGACCCGATCTTTTAACCAATCATGTAAGAATCAAGCGCATAATTTCCTTTTGGCCAAAGAAAACCGTGCCCTTTTTGAACCGAGCTCCATGCAACGCGACAATCTGATTTAGCAAAACGGGTTCTCATCATTTGCAAAGAAGATAGTTTCCGTCAAGCGACGAGCAGTGGGTACTTCAGTCAAAGGATATCCTAGTTGGCGGCGTGCCAATATAGGATTATAACTGATGCGACCTTTAGTTCCCATCAATGGTACATTTGGAAACTCTCCACAACTAGTAATGATCTCAAAACCGCTTGACATGGTATTCCAAACTATATCATATGAAGTGAGTGCGATGATTAAGCTGAACCACTTCATGGTTTTAGCATAATCAACAAATGCCCCTCTTTTTGGCAAATGTGTGTTGAACCAACGATAAAGTAAAGGCATACAACCCATAACACGCCCCTTTTGACCAAGGCGAGAGTGAACGACATAATATGTATCAGCCAAGATGGTAGGAACCGGATTGTCATTCATGAAAGCAATCGCTGACAACATCCACAAACTTCTCAAAAGAGGAAAGATCACCATACCATAGATCATGCGGCTAAGATAGTATTGAAGCTTTTCCAACTACCAACCTTGGCAAATTCATCAGCTTTGACTAAAAAACCCAACGGAAGTCCACAAGTGTAATCTTTCGAACCAATTGCCTTACTTCACTAACAATGACCAAGGGCTTTAAATGGCTTCAAAATCGGGAGTACCCATTCTTTTGACAAAAGGCAAACGCTTGTGATCTTGATACCCAAAAGGAAAGAGTACTCCTCAGAGTAGGTGCTAGCGATAATCTTGAAAGGTAAAACACACAGGCTCACTATCATAAAAGCGGAGTAAGATTGCATGGCATAGAACTCATAATCCTCCATTAGTACGACAATATGTTCCCATGATCTTTTGAACTCTCTTTCAATCGGATCCTTCACAAGAATACCTCGCTCTTACTTGAGAGATGTCGAATGCACAAAAAGAGTATGAGAAGTCTTCCTTAGGGCCTCGGTGTTGGTTTGATTGTTGGTATCCATCGATGTTGATAGTAAACCACAAGAAGTCACGGAAATGATATGCATGCGGGTTAGATAAAATAACATGCTTTTTTACATTTCTTTTAAAAATAAACATGCTATGATGCAAATACATTATGCATTGATCATGGGTTTACTACTTCCATGAACACGATCAAGCATTGCTTGTTTACTTTCTCGATTGAAGAAAACCAAAAATCGGACGAGTAACGGCTAGAAAATGCCACCGAATGATATCATAGTCACCAGCAGAAAACATCGGATCATCAATAGAAAATACCAAGTCACCAATGAACATAGTCACCAACGAACATAGTCACCATACATACTAATAATCATATCCGCCCCACTCACGGGGTGATTCTAGACTCAACAAGATGTCCTAATGATATGCGAGTCGGCGATCCTTTATCAGTACTTGCAGACTACACAGCGAGGTGTAGGGGCGAGAGCACCGTCAATCAATCTCGTCTGATTCGGTACTCCATGCCTCCTCACACGCACCGGGATGCGGGATTCGACATGGACATCCATCTAACCTATATGTCTTGGCCGGGTAGTTGGCCTTTTACCTCTTAGTAACTCCACCGTCGAAATCACGTGAAACAGAGATTATATAAAGCAATAAATATGCCACATAGAATGCAATGCAAGCATACAAAGGATGATGCGATAAAGCGGGTAAATAGATAAACAAATAAATAAACACCAATAGACATGAAAATAAAAGCTAGGATCGACTCTGATCGGACCGGCCACAGTCTCCGATCCCGGTGAAGTCGCCGGTAACAACTTGAACATCATCAGATAAGCTGTATCAATGAAGTCGCCATCGAGCGTTTTTATCTCATAAAAGGAGAAAGGTGAGCGCATCGCGAAAACCTAAAAGGATAAAGGCCGGTCTTGCGACCGAGAGATAGGAATAAGGAATCTATTACGCGAAGGGAAGGTATTAGCACCTACGCCCGTAGTACTCTCGGTATCCACTTCTATTTTCATCTAAAGGGTGTGTTATATCTATTTACGCTATATCTGTATGCTAAATAGAATGCATGTGAAAGAAAATAAAATAAAAACACGGGAAAAGAAGAAATATTACAAAGTTCGCTCGGTCGAGCCCGTGACAAGATGCCTACGTATTCCGCGTGCAATGGGAAAGTCGAGCGCGTAGTTCGGCTCACTTGTTTTGGTGTGTTTTATGTTTTTACTTGTAAAAGGTTTTAAACACAAAAAAAAAGCCAAAAGCGAAAAGAGTTAGTGTTGGTTGGTTGTTTTACCTTGAGAAAGGAGTTTAAACCATTATTAAGTGTTTTGTTTTCAAGAGAAAAGAAGTTTTAGTTTTAATTACATGCAAAGATGCAAAAGAACTAGCAAAACAAAGGAAACTAACTAGTACTAGCCCTAATGTTGTCATGCAAAGATTGGACTTATGGTTGAGGATGTAAGGAATCTCTACCTATGTTAACATGCAAAGGATGTGAATCCTAAAGTCTAGGCTCGAAATCTATCCTAACCAGCAGCCCTACGGAAAGCTATCCTATATCCGTCTTGGTTGTGGAACCAAGGGATGCAAAGGATAAAGCAAGCAAGTGCTTTGGCAAAAGCACAAACAATCAATGCAAACAAACAAATGACACACAAGGAAAGGAGGAAGTCCCATAGCCTCGACAGTAACAGGCATACCGTGAGGTCAACAGGGCCGACACATCCAATTCCGTTGAAGGGTAAATGATGCGAGTTCGCGATGCGTCTGGAAAGCGTGGAGAGTCGAATAGGGACTCTTGCCACTTTTATTGTTGACTCGATAAAGGAACAACGATTCGCGTGTCTTGGTGACACGGACTGAAGCTGTGGGGGGTTCGTTCTGACCTACCTTCCGCTTGCCCATATATCAATGACTCGATGACGAAATATAAAAAGCGGGACTTCGCTTGGTACCACGTCGGGCGTCTAACCACTCGACCTATGCAAGCACAAAATGTAAACACTGCAGCTACCTCCCTATGCGGATGGAGGATTTAAAACAAACCAAACACAATTAGTTGCGAAATTGCCCTAAGCGGGTCTTTAAATAAACCGAGGGGTTCACGAACATGCTCCAACTCGGAGCCCTTCATGCATCTCTATTCCTACTTCTCATGGCAAAAGCGTAAAGCCCTACTTCTCATGATATCTAGAAAAGCATGAAGAGAATGCAATAAGCAGTGTAGCAAGTACCGAGCGGATATAGAATCCGAAACGCGCAAGCTAGCGAAATAATCCGGAATACTTCATCTTTGCAGACCATGCAACAAAAGTAAACGGTGAGAATTGCTCAAACATCAATACAAGCGGAATCGTGTCGATCGCATCCGGCGACAATGCTGCAAAACGGGATAATACAAGCAAAGCAAGATAGGAATAGTGCACGCGTGGGTGTACAAACTCACCAAAACACCAAGAAAAATCGGATGGATATGCATGGAATGCAAATCGGCGATAAAACCAATGTCCATAGTAAAGAGATGAATGAACATGCGAGAATACAAATCGAGCGATAAAACCAATGTCCATATCAAGGTAATGATGCATGAACATGCGAGGAATGCAAATCAGTGATAATTCCAATAT
This sequence comes from Vicia sativa, assembly GCA_021764765.1. Taxonomy (NCBI): domain Eukaryota; kingdom Viridiplantae; phylum Streptophyta; class Magnoliopsida; order Fabales; family Fabaceae; genus Vicia; species Vicia sativa. The sequence goes on from CM038793.1 coordinate 68,722,656, forward strand.
TCAAATACATGTGAAAATGCATGAACATGTGAGGAATGCAAATCGAAATCGATAAAACCAATGTTCAAATACATGTAAAATGCATGAACATGTGAGGAATGCAAATCGAAATGATAATTCAATATTCAAATACATGTGAAGATGCATGAACATGTGAGGAATGCAAATCGAAATCGATAAAACCAACGTTCAAATACATATAAAATGCATGAACATGTGAGGAATGCAAATCGAAATGATAATTCAATATTCAAATACATGTGAAGATGCATGAACATGTGAGGAATGCAAATCGAAATCGATAAAACCAACGTTCAAATACATATAAAATGCATGAACATGTGAGGAATGCAAATCGAAATGATAATTCAATATTCAAGTACATGTGAAAATGCATGAACATGTGAGGAATGCAAGTCGAAATGATAATTCCAATATTCATGTAAATGTATTATTTAGAAATGAATTAAATTAATAAAAGATATTAAAAAATATTAAAAATGTCAATAATATTCTAATATCCTAAAATGTCGCATATATTTTTTGTGTATTTTTATATGTCAAAATAATCGAAATCGGAATCGAAATCGAACTAAATGTCAAAATGTGAAATGTAGAAACGGGTGCAAACAGATTTTCGAATGAACTAAAGCGTATGTAAAACGGGTCCAATATCGGGGGTATGGGATAGTAAACTACACAAATCCTGTCCGTTTGATCTTGAGCCCAGTCTATTTTTTTTTATTGCAGTCCATTGCTTTTTTTTTGTTAAGTCCACTAGCAGTTTTTTTTTTGGTTTCTAAGTCCAATTCGTTTTTCTGTCCAAACAAAAATGAAATTTCCTATATTTTCTGACATGTCACGTTTTACATCTTCTAAGCATGTAACATAATTATCAATCGGTCCACTTATTATTTAAGTTAATTATCAGATTTTATTTTTTTATAATAAAAATGAAACGCCACGTGTCGCGATCCTAGGGGGCAGCATGGAAACTCTCATGATCCAATGGTTTGCAGCCACACATAGGGCACAGGAGGACCGTTGCCGGAATTGGATTTTCCGATCGTCTTCTTCATGATTCTCTCGCCGGAAAACGTGAAACCTCGCCGGAAATCCGTATCTTACCATTGCCAAGCTCGAAACATCATACAGAACTTGAATCCGTGTTTAGATTTAACCATTCCTCATCCGAACATATGAAAAATCGGACACCAAATTTGAATTCAACATCTATCTATTCGCTTTTATGCGCATGATGATATGGTATATAGTCTACACTTGAAACAAATTAAACATGCTAGCACCATGGAAATGGAATCAAGAATTCTTACTTGAAGGCGAAGCACAAGGAAACCTTCGGAAAACTTCGACATTATACGCCAGGAATCCGCTGCCGATCGAGAAAATACACGAGAGAGAAATCCATAATCCGAGAGTTACGCTAGCGATCGATAGGCGAGACGAAGAACGAAAACTACCCGCTGATGTGAGTGAAATCCGTTTTCAGATGATCTTTGCAAGAATACGACGAAGATCCATGAAAGGCGATGGTGAGAGTGTCGCGGCAGGAGGAGATGCGTGAAGATAATTCCTGTTACGGCTTTTCCGTTTCTTTGAATCAGAGCTGAAGCCGCGGCGAGAGGAATAGAGTGAAGGGATGGATCTTCGTCATGGAGTAAAGGATCCGGTGCCGATTTCTTTATAGCTCTTGGCGAATAACTCCATTACGTGTTGTTGAAGACGCGGTGAAGATCTGCTCTCGTAGTGAAGAGTGTCGGCTTTTTCTGTTAGCAGTGAGAGGGTGGATCTAATGAAAAGAGCCTCAGGTGGTTAGAAAAACGAAGGAAGAAAAAGATGGCGTCCAAGTTAGTTGTGGTGGTGGTTTTTGATTCGGGAGAAAGTCATCATCTTCAAGAAAGAATGATGGCTGTGATTATGGCAGTGTGTATGGGAGAATGAAAAAGAAGATGAGTGCATGGTTATGGCCGTCAGAGTGAGAGCAGAAGGAGGAAAAATGTGAAGAAAAAAAATGGTGGTGGTTAATTGAGAAAGATCCCCGTTTGTTACAGGTTGTTGTTGTAAAAAAAAATGATGAGTTTTTTTTGGATGTGTATGTGGGTGAGAGAAGGAATGTGTGAAAGTGAGGTGAGGAGCAATTTTGTTTGTTAAATTTACATTATTGAAATGGCAGTGAGAAAGAAAAGTTTGTTATAGGTTGTTGATGAGTGGTTACCGCCTTCTTGTTATGCTGTTACCGAAAAGAAAAAGGCTGTCTAATTAGTGTGTGAATGGTTATCAGTTCAAATAGAAGAAGAAGTAAGTGTTATCATGGATGGTTTAATGGTGAAAAAATAAAAGATTGGAGGTGGTGGTGGTTAGCATGAGATCACCGAAACCGAAAAGAAAGAATGGAAAAAAAAAAAAAAAGCGTTGAGATTTTTATTACATTCTGTTTTTTGGATGAAAAAATGGTGTGAATAAGAAAAAAAAATCCAAGAAGGTGTAGGGAGAGTTATGGTTATGAGGACTGGTAGCAAGAAAATATCGTGACAGCAGGAAAAAATGTCATGGTTCCGTGAGTTTTTCTTCATATTGCTGGCACCGACTTCTCCTGTGCATGTTTATTATAACTAAAGCCAAAAATGGATCCATGGTCGTATACTCCCCTTTGTGTCACTTTATCTCGGCGTGCAAGCTCCGTCGTGATGAGATCTTAACACCAATATTGGAGAGGACAAGTGGATGAACAACTCTCGTGTTCGAAATTTCTCAATTCGACGTCCGTAGCAAGCTCAAAATTGGCTCCGAAGTTTACGACAACACAACTGATTATACCGTCAAGAGATTTTCTAAGCATTGCCATAAATTGCCTATCTTCGTGCACTACTCATCATATCTCTTTCGATATTCGACTCGACGACACGAACTTGATACTGTTGGAAAGCTCGCATGACATAGAACAATTCTGTAGTTGGACAAAAATCCACACGAAGCTTAAATCTTGGAGAAAAAAGTGTTTGAAGTTTGTCGTATGAGTGTTCGATGAAATGCTTGGGCTGGCTGGGCAAGTTTTGATGCATGTCTTGCGGCAATTTCCAACTTCACGCGTTCACTTACGGCGACTCGTATCTCCCAGCTCCGACGTCCGAAACGAAAAAGTTTCTAAACGGAACTCGTAGAGTATAAGGCAAACTTCATCTTTCGTGTTCGGAGTTTTTCCGTGCGGCAATCGGATCAACGAGGAAACAGCTCTGAACATGCGTACACAAACTGTTCGATGAAATGCGTCTTGACCATGGCAAAAAATTGCATGTGCTGTCTTGCATTTTAACAACTTCGTGCTGACACTTACGGCGTTCCGTTTCTTCCAGCTCGGACGTCCGAAACGAAAAAGTTTCTAAACATAACTTGTATACGGAATTACGAACTCAAACTTTCGTGTTCGAAATTTCTTCGTGCGGCGACCGAATCATTGCCGAAAACAGCCCTGAACATGTGCACAAAAATACTCGAATTTATCAAACATAATGCGTTCTTATTTTCCGAGCTTTATAACTTCCGATTCGAGTCCCGAATGAATTCGACTTCTTCAGCAAAGTTTCATATTGCCGTGAAATGAACAATTTTTCAGTTGAGCATTTTCTGATTCGGAGCCACGAGCTATGACATAATCGACCCTGAAGCTGTCAGCAAAAGCCTAGAAACAAACACTTCAAATTTTTTTCTAAGTGTTGAATTTTAGAAATGATAAAGCGTAACTTCCGAGCTCCGTAACTTTTTATCCGTTTCCCGAATGGATTCGATTCCTTCAGCAAAGTTGTAGATTGCCATTAAATGAACAACTTTGATGTTGAACTTAATTCGAATCGACGCCTCGAAATACGTGTAAATTGCCTCCAAAGTCGAGCATTTGAACACATTAAAAACACTCAAAATTTTACTAAGTGTAAAACTTCAAAAGTTATGAACTTCAAATTTCGGTGCTGTATAACTCGAAATCCGGGCATTTCTAGAAAAATCTTCATAGTGACAAAGTCGGAGTACGGAATGCGCTCTTTCCAACGACTATCAATTCACAAACTTCTGACCACAGACGAGTAAGATACGGTTGCGGCAACATGGCTCCGTGAACACAAAGTACTTAAAACTTAGAAAATTTTTCTAAGTCCAAGATTACTTAAGATGCAAGAAACCTCATTTTCACCCGATTCTTCCGATTTTTCTCAACAAATGACTGCATTTCCTCGAATGTCGACCTTTGACCGTAATTTTGACCCGAAATTCCGCCCGGTCAAACTTTGACTTTTTGTTGACTTTTTGATACACGCGCTCAAATATTATTTTATCTGTTTGTTCTTGATTTTCTGATAAATCGCGTAGATCGATAAGCCAGATACCAATGCTTCACAACTCACGGAAGGCCATAGAATCAGTTCGGGTTCAAATATCCGACCACAATACACTGTAGGTTGAAATTGTAATCGGCATCCACGATGAGCGATCGAGAATACCAAAACTCGAGATAATAATCGGAACTTGCGGACACACTTCGTATTGAAATGGCCCGAATTGATAGAACCTCAAATATTCAACTTTGGAGAAACAAACCTCTTCTTGAATTATCAGATTCATACGATTGGAAACTCGAACCCATGATCAATGCATGAATGATATGTATGCGATGCACCTATTAATTAAGTGTTAGCCAATTATTTATAAAAAAATAAAGAGGGTAAATTTTGGGGTACAACAGCTGCCCCTATTCAATCATCCTCTAGCTTAGGAGCGAGATTGGCGTCTGCCTTTCGAGCGACAAGGTGGTGATTGAATACCGGACATTTACACTCTAAAACCCAAAAGCTGCATCAAGAGATAGGTATGGTCGTTCCAAAATTCTAAGGAACCTCACTGGAGGAAAGGAGCATGTTGCGCCAGAGCTTAACTGGGCCACAATCAAAGAAAGCACAGAATAAATGCTGAACTCTGTGAAGGCAGGTACAAGTGCTAACGCCTGGAAGAATTGGCCTCTGCAATTCAATCCGCAATGTCGGGGAGAGGCGTACAAGCGGAAGCAAAGACTTGATACACTGACTAGACTACCACATTACGCCAGGGAATAACCGGACGGGTTAGTGATGCAAAGGCTAGAAAGTGCCGAGTAGCTTCTTGACTCGAGCAGCTACACTCACGAGAAGGGAGACAAAGTGGGTGTTTGTTCCCGAAAGGCCTGAGAATAAATCTTGAACTCTGTGAAGGCGGTACAAGTGCTAACTGGCCTAAGAAGAATTGGCCTCTGCCAATTCAATCCGTGGGGAGGAGGCGACACGTAAGCGGAAGCAAAGACTTCTACAAGACTACCACATTCGCGGGGGAATAGCCGGACGGATTAGTGATGCAAAGGCTAGAAAGTGCGAGTAGGCTTTCTGATGACAAAACAAGAGTATTCTTGTTCTCGAAAGACCCACAATGCAGGGAAAGGCGACATGCAAGTGGAAATAAAGACTAGATACACAAGTAGACTAACCACATCTGGCCGCGGCTTGGGCGGATATGTGATGCAAAGACTAAAGGTGCCGATTGGAAACTTATGACAAAACAAGAGTATTCTTGTTCTCGAAAACCACAATGCCGGGAAAGCGACATGCAAGTGGATATAAAGACTAGATACACCAAGTAGACTAACCACATTTACGCCAACAACTCGGGCGGGTTTGTGATGCAAAGACTAAAGGTGCCGATTAGGCTTTACTGGCGGGAAAGTCAAGTGTAGGGCTTGCTTTCGAAGCTGAAGACGTGTTGTACCAGGGCAAGGGCTGGCAGTTTCAACACTACTCAGAAGAAGATGGACATATTGCGCCGGAAGAAACCGGGACACAACGGATTCCAAAAGAAACTCGACATCACTGGGGAAGAAATGCATTTCTGACCTGTGATCCTATGAGATGTATGACTCTTTTAGGGGATTATGTCAATGTAATGATGCATGCTTGTAAGACATATATAAAGTGAATGAAATAAGAACTCAGCCGGGGATTAGAGCATCGAGGAATGCCCAAAAAATCTCTCAAGACAACTGAATCTTGCTTGATGAGCCTGCTGAGGAAATGATGCCAGGAGACACATCGGTTGGACAGAGGTACTTGGGAAATAGAATATACTCCTAGAAGATCTTCACCGTTACCCATTACAACTCTAGTGGGAGACAAAGATATGTCAAGCTTTGGGGATGTCAAGAGATGGGAACCCTCGGGAGGATCATCATGGACAATATCACGACTCATTGGGGGATCAAACGCCCGATCAACAATCCAGATAACACCTCCATAGGGAATATCAGGATACAACACACTTGCGACTTTGGAGAACATCCACTAGGGACTTTCACTGAGACAAATATTGTCAACCCGTACCGGGGATTGGTATCATGTTCTGCAATAAGGATTTGTCGATGACAACATCTGCTAGGGAGATTCACCAAATATGGTATGCTGATGAAAAAAGCTACATCTGATTCTTTGCAGAAGTTTCACTCGGGGTTTTCTCGTCCATGCTTACTGAAAACGAGATACTGAATTTCATTGGAGGGTGGCATGATGGCACCAAGCTGTGAGATACCTGATAATGGAAGAAAAATCCATAAGAGGGAGCATCGTCGGTCAAGGACGAACTCGTGGAAAAGGATACCCGTGCGAGGATGAACTTGTAGGAAAAGAAGAAGGACGTCGGCGAAGAGCAGACCAGCGTGAAAGAATAAGACACATATGTGAAAGCGAACTAATAAGGAAAGAGAGCGTCGAGTGTGAGCGAACTCGCGAGGAAAGAACATCTGCGAGAAGATGAACTTGCAAAGGGAAAGAGCGTCTAGTTAAGACGACTTGCGGGGAAAGAACATCTGCGAGAAGATGAACTTGCAAAGGAAAGAGAGCGTCAGTGTAGGCGACTCGGGAAAAGAACATCTGCGAGAAGATGAACTTGCAAAGGAAAAGAGAGCGTCGAGTGTAGAGCAGACTCGCGAGAAAGAACATCTGCGAGAAGATGAACTTGCAAAGGAAAGAGAACGTCGAGTGTGAGCGAACTCGGAGAAAGAACATCTGCGAGAAGATGAACTTGCAAAGGAAAGAGCGTCGAGTGTAGGCGAACTCGCGAGGAAAGAACATCTGCGAGAAGATGAACTTGCAAAGGAAAGAAGGCGTCTAGTGTAGACGAACTCATGAGGAAAGAACATCTGCGAAGATGAACTTGCAAAGGAAAGAGGCGTTGAGTGTAGGCAGACTCGCGAGGAAAGAACATCTGCGAGAAGATGAACTTGCAAAGGAAGAAGGCGTCTAGTTAAGGCGAACTTGCGGGGAAGGACATCTGTGAAGATGAACTTGCAAAGGGAAGAGGCGTCTAGTTAAGGCGAACTCGGGCCGAACTTTACCAAGGTGATGACATCGAAGGAAGTGCACGGAAGAACTATAATATCCCTCGGGCCAAAGGCGGGTATAATTCTTCAAGTATCAAACATTTGGATTACCACACACAAGTATGGATACCCAAAGGTCGGAAAGGTAATGCAAACACGGGTAAGATAACCGCGGTTTTGCACAAACGAAGAGCGTGCGACTCATTGCGAAAAATAAAAGACAACAAGTAAAAGCTTGAATCAAGAAGAACAAATCATCCTGACAAACTTCTAAAGACCCAATTTGGAGACCATTTCTGTATAGAAGCAGACTCAACGGAGAGGGACCTATATTGAAGAGTATTCTTCAAGGTATAGGAATTTCAATCAAATGAGTAATCAGGCATCTGCAATCTGTAACCCGTACACCACTTCAAACCCCGAGTGAAACATGAATAGTCAACATGCCCCTGTGTCTCTGAAAGGATTGGCCAACCTTGACAAAGTTGCCCCAGTTTTAATGAGCCCTGAAGGATATAATACCATTTTGAATGCCCCAGATTAAGATGATTCTTTGAAAGGCCGTTCAATAGATTTTCAGACAACCTGCCTCTTGGGACAATCAAGGTATTCATCTGATGCTCATTATGCAAGCTTACTGGATGTTTGAGCACCTGTTCATATGCAAAGAATGTTTTATCCTAAAAATGACAACTCTAATGCAAATCCTATGCTTGTCTTGAAACAAAAAGCTTTTGAAAAGATGTCGAAACATCGCATTTTTGTGCAGAAGATAACAAAAAATGGAATGATACCAACTCAAAGGCATTAGCAAGTCTCCTAGGAGTCAGGATACCGCGTTCTCATCACAGCTTAGCTTTCAAATTAACCCTGCTTCAGTTAGGACTTTTAAGGGTTGTAACGTGGCCTGGTTCACGGTTTTTAGAAAGAAGTATTTTTAGGCTCAAAATATTTGGTGCCCACCCCCTTCATGATGTTCTCCAATCCTAAGTTCAGTTAATCTGACATGAGCAATCATCTCTTACCAGAAGAAATTGATGGTTGAGAAACCATTGCAGTTTATTGATTGTACAACTTTGACTTTGTTAAGGACGAGATTTCTTGGACCCGATAGCCACTCACCCTTTTTGCTTAGAGCTTGATCAACGACTTTGTTCTTCATTGAGGATGTTGTGTGATTATCCTCGCCTTCTGACTTGCCAATTTGCTTTTAACATTTGCCCTTTTATTTTGCCTAAGCGACTTATTTCCAAGTTCGACTTAGCGGGCTTTTCTTGTTTTTTTTTTGTTTTTTTTTTTTGAACCGTCGTTGATCTTCACCTGTCTTTGATTTGCTAGATGTGATTGTGGCGATCAAGTCCTCTTGAGATAAGGAGTTCTGTTGGGGTATTGTCCTCCTTTGATGCACATTGTGACAATTGAAACTTGATGCTCTGGTTTCTCAACCTTGAGGATAGCCATTGTTGTATCTTTTGAAATATACTCTTGATGAGTTTTGAATGCTCAATCGATTAAGCTGAACACTACCACCCCGGTTTAAAATGAGGTTTTCTGAGCAGAAAAACTCCTACTTCAAGGCTCAAGGGGTTAACGAGTCTAACTCCCTTATATCTCCGTGTTTGGGGATTTGAAACAAGGCACATACATCGTCGTGAGGGTTTTATTTGAAAGCAATACCGTTTGAAATTCTTGGTATATTTTCGTCATCCTCCCTACAGAGGTTTTGCTTTATTAACCAGAGTTGAATATCAAAAGCGTTTGAAAACAATTAAAAGTGTATACAAATGGATTAGTTCAAGACAAACATATTCAATGCATTATGATAATCATTCAAAAGATGAAGATGTTCTGCATACAAGCATGTACTAAACAAACAAGAAAGATTACAAATGAGAATGCAAATGAATCTTGAAATTGCCGTTGAGGAGACTTGACTTGTTGCTTTTGATGATGCATTTTGAAGTCTTGACATTTGCTGAGCTAGCGGAGGACCGAACATGACCATCTGATGTGAAGCTGATAGCTTTTGCCTCAATCAGATCCTGTACCTTGCACTTGAATGCATGGCAATCTTCAATACTATGCCCCAAGGTTCCAGAATGAAACTCACAGTTAGCATTAGCATCGTAGTTTCTGGGCCATTTATCAAGGGAGGAGCAAATGGGCTTAGGAACAACGACAAGATCATTCAAACGGACAAACAAATCTGCATAGCTCATAGGAATAACATCAAACCTCCTAGGAGCATGATTCTCTTGTTGTCTTTGATTCTGTTGACGAGGCGCTTGATGAGCCGGTGGGCGGGGCGGTCGATTATCCCTCTTTGACGCACAAACTCTGTTTTGAGGTATAGCAGCAGGCATAACGGTCATATCAGCAGCTGGAGCAAAATTGACTTGTATGCTCAACCCTGTGGAAGTAAACCGGATGATCCCTTTGTCAAGGAAATCCTGAACCTCATTTTTCAAGGTCACACAGTCCTCTGTATCATGACAGGGTGCCCCAGAATGGAAATCACACCTAGCCATCACATTGTACTCGAATAGAATCCCTTCAGGCATGGCAAGAGTTTGGAGTTCAACCAACTGAAACTTGAGCAGCTGAGGAAGCAACTGAGCATATGGCATCGGAATAGGATCGAATTTCTTTTCAGAGTGTGGCGACCATGGTTGAAGAGCTCTACCTTCTAGAACTTTCTGAACAATAGGAATTGGACGCGAACGAGGAGACCTCGGAATACAGGGTGATGGAGTAGATGCATGCCCACTTTAGGCTCAAGAAAACCCAGTATAAGGAGGAATAGCGACTCCTGTTGCTATAGGAAAACTGGGGTCATCTCCCTTTCTCAACACGGTCCCTAAAATTTCCATCACCAAGCCTAGCTGAGTCTTCAACTCTTCTCTCAAGTCTTGCATGTCCAGCATGAGAAATCATCATTCTTTCATCTCATCCAGGTTCCCCAGAAGTTGCTCCATCACTCGGTTTCAAGCGAGAATGGCACGGAGGAAAGTTCACAATTCGAGTAGAAAATACGGTTGAGTAAGAAATCCCAAGTTCAAATGCTGTGCACATGTATGTATATGCATGGTTAATGCATGATGCATGAAATGATCACTTCCAGGACATTCTTGCAATTTGTTATCAAACATCAAATAATAATAGGATAGTGACAACAATAATTATCAAGACCAGACACACAATCAGATTGAGAATCAACTGCTCAAATGCATAGATGAAATGGAGTCATGCAAGAGTCCACGATCACAGAGTATTAATACAAACACAATAGTGAGCGAACCCCATCCAACAAGCCTGAAGGTGATTCGTCGAATCAAATAACATCAAATAACATTTGCAACTGCTTATTTAGGGGCCACTTGCGCCTTGAGCGTATGGATCTCGGCTACTAGCTTAGCCACATGAATGTCTCGACCCCTCAACATGGTGTATGCTGCATATTCTCCATCTTTAGCATATTGCCACTTAGTCTTCAAATCTTCAACCTCTTTAGAAAGGATAGTCATCTGCTCCTGTCGACTTTGGGCTTCAACTTCAAGTTCTTTCCTTCTCTCAAGGGACTCTTTAGCATTGGATTCTTCCTTGCGGAGTCGCTTCTTTAAAACCCGGATTTCTTCACCATGCTTGGCTTTCAATTTCTCATTAGCTATCTGCATATTCTTCAACTTCTCTTGTACCCTGTCAAACTCTTTGGTCATCTGATCAAAAGAAGAGGAACTACCACCTTTGGCTCTCTTGGTTTCTTCAAGTAAGCCATAAGCCTTCAAAACTTGGTCTTTCTGCTCGATCTCAACAGATAACCTCTTTTTATCTTGAAGAGCAAATGCTAGGTCCATGGCTCGAGCTTGTAACTGTTCCTTCAAAGCTGAATTCTCCGATTGGAGCTGTTTGTAAACCTCAATACGCACGAAACCTGGAGGAGAGATTACGGATGAAGAATAGGAAGTAGCAAAATCAGGTACCAGACTTTCAACCAAGGAACCAGGTTGAGAATACAAAGGTGCTTCCCTTTTGTATGGAAGCCGAATCTTGGAGACCCGATCTTTTAACCAGTCTGTGTAAGAATCAAACGCATAATTTCCTTTTTGGCCAAAGAAAACCGTGCCCTTTTTATGAACCGAGCTCCATGCAACGACAATCTGATTTAGCAAAACCGGGTTCTCATCATTTGCAAAGAAGATAGTTTCCGTCAACTGACGAACAGTGGGTACTTCAGTCAAAGGATATCCTAGTTGGCGGCGTGCCAATATAGGATTATAACTGATGCGACCTTTAGTTCCCATCAATGGTACATTTGGAAACTCTCCACAACTAGTAATGATCTCAAAACCGCTTGACATGGTATTCCAAACTATATCATATGAAGTGAGTGCGATGATTCGGCTAGACCACTTCATGGTTTTAGCATAATCAACAAATGCCCCTCTTTTTGGCAAATGTGTGTTGAACCAACGATAAAGTAAAGGCATACAACCCATAACCGCCCCTTTGACCATGGCGAGTGAACGACATAATATGTATCAGCCAAGATGGTAGGAACGGATTGTCATTCATGAAAACAATCGCGGCAACATCCACAAACTTCTCAAAAGGAAAAATCACCATACCATAGATCATGGCGGCTAAGATAGTATTGAAGCTTTTCCAACTACCAACCTTGGCAAATTCATCGACTTTGACTAAAAGGAAACCCAACGAAGTCCACAAGTGTAATCTTTGAACCCAATTGCCCTTACTTCACTAACACATAAACCAAGGGCTTTAGCAATGGCTTCAAAATCGGGAGTACCCATTCTTTCGACAAAAGGCAAACTGCTTGTGATACTGATACCCAAAAGGAAAGAGTACTCCTCAAGAGTAGGTGCTAACTGATAATCTTGAAAGGTAAAACACCTGAGCTCACTATCATAAAAGGAGTAGAGATTGCATGGCATAGAGCTCATAATCCTCCATTAGTAACGGCAATATGTTCCCATGATCTTTTCTGAACTCTCTTTCAATCAGATCCTTCACAAGAATACCTCTGGCTCTTACTTCAGAGATGTCGAATGCACAAAAAGAGTATGAGGAAGTCTTCCTTAGGGCCTCGGTGTTGGTTTGATTGTTGGTATCCATCCTGATGTTGATAGTAAACCACAAGAAGTCCTGGAAATGATATGCATGCGGGGTTAGATAAAATAACATGCTTTTTTTTTTACATTTCTTTTAAAAATAAACATGCTATGATGCAAATACATTATGCATTGATCATGGGTTTACTACTTCCATGAACACGATCAAATTCTTGTTGTTACGCTCGATTGAAGAAAAACCAAAAATCGGACAGAGTAACGGCTAGAAAATGTCACCGAATGATATCATAGTCACCAACAGAAAACATCAGATCATCAATACAAAATACCAAGTCACCAATAGAACATAGTCACCAGTGAACATAGTCACCATACATGCACTAATAATCATATCCGCCCCCACGAGGGTGATTCTAGACTCAACAAGATGTCCCTAATGATATGCAGAGTCGACGATCCTTTATCGAGTACTTCGCCGACTACACAACAGGGTGTAGGGCGAGAGCACCGTCAATCGAATCTCGTCTGAATTCGGTACTCCATGCCTCCTCACACGCACCACGGGATCGGATTCGACATGGACATCCATCTAACCTATATGTCCTTGGCGGGGTAGTTGGCCTTTTACCTCTTGTAACTCCCACCCAAATCAGAAATCACAGCAGAACAGCCCAACCAGTATATGAAAGCAATAAATATGCCATATAGAATGCAATGCAAGCATACAAAGGATGATACGATAAAGCAGGTAAATAGATAAACAAATAAATAAACACCCAATAGACATGAAAATAAAAGCTAGGATCGACTCCTGATCGGACCACACAGTCTCCGATCCCATTGAAGTCGCCAGCTGAAACAACCGGCTGAACATCATCCGATAACTGTATCAATGAAGTCGCCATCGAACGTTTTTTATCTCATAAAAGGAGAAAGGTGAACGCATCGCGAAAACCTAAAAGGGATAAGGCACGGTCATGCGACCGAGAGATAGGGTAAGGGAATCTATTACGCGAAGGGAAGGTATTAGCACCCTACACGCCCGTAGTACTCTACGGTATCCACTTCTATTTTCTGTCTAAAAGGGTGTGTTATATCTATTTACTGCTATATCTGTATGCTCAAATAGAATGCATGTGAAAGAAAATAAAATAAAGAAAACACGGGGAAAAGAAGGAAATATTTACAAAGTTCGCTCGGTCGAGCCCCGTGACAAGATGCCTACGTATTCCCGCGTGCAATGGGAAAGTCAGAGCGCCGTAGTTCGGCTCACTTGTTTTGGTGTGTTTATGTTTTTACTTGTAAAAGGTTTTAAACACAAAAAAAAGAAAGCAAGAAGCGAAAAGAGTTAGTGTTGGTTGGTTGTTTTACCTTGAGAAAGGAGTTTAAACCATTATTAAGTGTTTTGTTTTCAAGAGAAAAGAAGTTTTAGTTTTAATTACATGCAAAGATGCAAAAGAACTAGCAAAACAAAAAACTAACTAGTACTAGCCCTAATGTTGTCATGCAAAGATTGGACTTATGGTTGAGGATGTAAGGGAATCTCTACCTATGTTAACATGCAAAGGATGTGAATCCTAAAGTCTAGGCTCGAGAATCTATCCTAACCGAGCAGCCCTACGGGAAAGCTATCCTATATCCGTCTTGGTTGTGGAACCAAGGGATGCAAAGGGATGAAGCAAGCAAGTGCTTTGGCAAAAGCACGCAAACAATGCAATGCAAACAAACAAATGACACACAAGCGCAGGAAAAGGAGGAAGTCCCATAGCCTCGACAGTAACGAGCATACCGTGAGTCAACCAGGAGCCGACACATCCAATTCCTGTTGAAGGGTAAATGATGCGAGTTCACGTAAATCACGAACCCCAGCGTGGAGAGTCAGAATAGGGGACTCTTGCCACTTTTATTGTTGACTCGATAAAGGAAGCAACACGATTCGCGTGTGCTGAGCTGACACGGACTAGAACTGTGCGGGGGTTCGTTGCTGACCCTGCCTTCCGCTTGCCCATATATCAATGACTCGATGACAGGAAATATAAAAAAGCGGGACTTCGCTTAGTGGTACCACGTCGGGCGTCCTAACCACTCTGACCTATGCAAGCACAAAATGTAAACACTTACTGAAAGCTACCTCCCTATGCAGATGGAGGATTTAAAACAAACCAAACACAATTAAGCTTTAAATTGCCCTAACATCCTAACTTCTCATGCATCTCTATTCCTACTTCTCATGGCAAAGAAAGTAAGAATGATGCAATAAACAGTGTAGCAAGTACCGAACGGATATAGAATCCGAAGCACGCAAGCTAGCGAAATAATCCGGAATACTTCAAGTACTGCAGCCATGCAACAAAAGTAAACCGGTGAGAATTGCTCAAAACATCAATACAAGCGGAATACGTGTCGATACGCATCCGAAGCGACAATGCCTGCAAGAACGGGATAATACAAGCAAAGCAAGATAGGAATAGTGCACACGTGGGTGTACAAACTCCACCAAAACCTGCAAGAAAAATCAGATGGATATGCATGGAATGCAAATTGAGCGATAAAACCAATGTCCACAGTAAAGAGATGAATGAACATGCGAGGAATGCAAATCGAACGATAAAACCAATGTCCATATCAAGGTAATGATGCATGAACATGCGAGGAATGCAAATCGAAGTGATAATTCCAATATTCAAATACATGTGAAAATGCATGAACATGTGAGGAATGCAAATCGAAATCGATAAAACCAATGTTCAAATACATGTAAAAATGCATGAACATGTGAGGAATGCAAATCGAAATGATAATTCCAATATTCAAATACATGTGAAGATGCATGAACATGTGAGGAATGCAAATCGAAATCGATAAAACCAACGTTCAAATACATATAAAAATGCATGAACATGTGAGGAATGCAAATCGAAATGATAATTCCAATATTCAAATACATGTGAAGATGCATGAACATGTGAGGAATGCAAATCGAAATCGATAAAACCAACGTTCAAATACATATAAAAATGCATGAACATGTGAGGAATGCAAATCGAAATGATAATTCCAATATTCAAGTACATGTGAAAATGCATGAACATGTGAGGAATGCAAGTCGAAATGATAATTCCAATATTCATGTAAATGTATTATTTAGAAATGAATTAGAATTAATAAAAGATATTAAAAAAATATTAAAAAATGTCAATAATATTCTAATATCCTAAAATGTCAGCATATATTTTTTTGTGTATTTTTTATATGTCAAAATAATCGAAATCGGAATCGAAATCGAACTAAATGTCAAAATGTGAAATGTAGAAACAGGGGGGTGCAAACCAGATTTCAGAATGAACTAAAGCGTGTGTAAAGCACGGGTCCAATATGGGTATGGGATAGTAAACTACACAAAATCCTGTCCGTTTTGATCTGAGCCAGTCTATTTTTTATTTGCAGTCCATTGCTTTTTTGTTAAGTCCACTAGCAGTTTTTTTTCTAAGTCCAATTCGTTTTTCTGTCCAAACAAAAATGAAATTTCCTATATTTTCTGACATGTCACGTTTTACATCTTCTAAGCATGTAACATAATTATCAATCGGTCCACTTATTATTTAAGTTAATTATCAGATTTTATTTTTTTATAATAAAAATGAAACGCCACGTGTCGCGATCCTAGGGGGCAGCATGGAAACTCTCATGATCCAATGGTTTGCAGCCACACATAGGGCACAGGAGGACCGTTGCCGGAATTGGATTTTCGATCGTCTTCTTCATGATTCTCTGGGAAAAGCGTGAAACCTCGCTTGGAATCCGTATCTTACCATTGCCAACTCGAAACATCATACGAACTTGAATCCGTGTTTAGATTTAACCATTCCTCATCCGAACATATGAAAAATCGGACACCAAATTTGAATTCAACATCTATCTATTCGCTTTTATGATGATATGGTATATAGTCTACACTTGAAACAAATTAAACATGCTAGCACCATGGAAATGGAATCAAGAATTCTTACTTGAAGGCGAAGCACAAGAAACCTTGGAAAACTTGACATTATCACGGGAATCCATGCCGATCGAGAAAATACACGAGAGAAATCCATAATCCCTTGAGGTTACGCTGGCGATCGATAGACAGGGCGAAGAACAGAAAACTACCCTTGATGTGAGTGAAATCCGTTTTGATGATCTTTGCAAGAATCTGACGAAGATCCATGAAAGGCGATGGTGAGAGTGTCGGCGGGGAGGAGATGTGAAGATAATTCTGTTACGACTTTTCCGTTTCTTTGAATCAGAGCTGAAGCCGCGGCGAGAGGAATAGAGTGAAGGGATGGATCTTCGTCATGGAGTAAAGGATCCGGTGCCGATTTCTTTATGGCTACTGAGCAGTAATAACTCCATTACAGTGTTGTTGAAGACGCGGTGAAGATCTGCTCTCGTAGTGAAGAGTGTCGGCTTTTTCTGTTAGCAGTGAGAGGGTGGATCTAATGAAAAGAGCCTCAGGTGGTTAGAAAAACGAAGGAAGAAAAAGATGGCGTCCAAGTTAGTTGTGGTGGTGGTTTTTTCGGTTACGGCGAGAAAGCTGTCATCTTCAAGAAAGAATGATGGCTGTGATTATGGCAGTGTGTATGGGAGAATGAAAAAGAAGATGAGTGCATGGTTATGGCCGTCAGAGTGAGAGCAGAAGGAGGAAAAATGTGAAGAAAAAAAATGGTGGTGGTTAATTGAGAAAGATCCCCGTTTGTTACAGGTTGTTGTTGTAAAAAAAAAATGATGAGTTTTTTTTTTTTGGATGGTGTATGTGTGGAGTGAGAGAAGGAATGTGTGAAAGTGAGAGTGAGGAGCAATTTTTCTTTTGTTAAATTTATTATTGAAATGGCGTTGAGAAAGAAAAGTTTGTTATAGGTTGTTGATGGTGGTTACGCCTTCTTGTTATCTTGTTAGAAAAGAAAAAGGTCTCTAATTAGTGTGTGAATGGTTATCAGTTCAAATAGAAGAAGAAGTAAGTGTTATCATGGATGGTTTAATGGTGAAAAAATAAAAGATTGGAGGTGGTGGTGGTTAGCATGAGATCACCGAAACCGAAAAGAAAGAATGGAAAAAAAAAAAAAAAAAAAAGGCAGTGAGATTTTTATTCTGTTACTGTTTTTTTTGGATGAAAAAATGGTGTGAATAAGAAAAAAAAATCCAAGAAGGTGTAGGGAGAGTTATGGTTATGAGGACTGGTAGCAAGAAAATATCGTGACAGCAGGAAAAAATGTCATGGTTCGTGAGTTTTCTTCATATTCTTGCACCCGACTTCTCTGTGCATGTTTATTATAACTAAAGCCAAAATGGATCCATGGTCGTATACTCCCTTTGTGTCACTTTATCTCGGCAAGCTCCGTCGTGATGAGATCTTAACACCAATATTGGAGGACAAGTGGATGAACAACTCTCGTGTTGAAATTTCTCAATTCGACGTCCGTAGCAAGCTCAAAATTGGCTCGAAGTTTACGACAACACAACCGATTATCTTTGTCAAGAGATTTTCTAAGCATTGCCAATAAATTGCCTATGCTTCGTGCATACTACGACATCATATCTCTTTCGATATTCGACTGACGACGAACTTGATCTGTTGGAAGCTCATGACATAGAACAATTACGTAGTTGGACAAAAATCCACGAAGCTTAAATCTTGGAGAAAAAGTGTTTGAAGTTTGTCGTATGGTGTTCGATGAAATGCTTGGGCTGGCTGGGCAAGTTTTGATGCATGTCTTGCGGCAATTTCCAACTTCACGCGTTCACTTACGACGTATCTCAGCTCCGACGTCCAAAGCGAAAAAGTTTCTAAGCGGAACTCGTGAGAGTATAAGGCAAACTTCATCTTCGTGTTCGGAGTTTTCCGATCGACAATCGGATCAACGAGGAACAGCTCACGAACATGCGTTACAAAGTCGATGAAATGCGTCTTGACCATGGCAAAAATTGCATGTGCTGTCTTGCATTTTAACAACTTCGTCTTTGACACGCTTCGTTTCTTCAGCTCGGACGTCAAAGCGAAAAGTTTCTAAACATAACTTGTATCACAGATTAGAACTCAAACTTTCGTGTTGAAATTTCTTCGTCTGCGACCGAATCATTGCGAAAACAGCCACGAACATGTGCACAAAAATACTGAATTTATCAAACATAATGTTCTTATTTTCGAGCTTTATAACTTCCGATTCGAGTCCGAATGAATTGACTTCTTCAGCAAAGTTTCATATTGCCGTGAAATGAACAATTTTCGAGTTGAGCATTTTTCGATTCGGACCACGAGCTATGACATAATCGACCACTGTTTGTCAGCAAAAGCCTAGAAACAAACACTTCAAATTTTTCTAAGTGTTGAATTTTAGAAATGATAAAGCGTAACTTCCGAGCTCGTAACTTTTTATCCGTTTCCGAATGGATTCGATTCCTTGACAAAGTTGTAGATTGCCATTAAATGAACAACTTTGATGTTGAACTTAATTCGAATCGGCGCTCGAAATACGTGTAATTGCCTCCAAAGTCGAGCATTTGAACACAAAAAACACTCAAAATTTTACTAAGTGTAAAACTTCAAAAGTTATGAACTTCAAATTTCGGTCTTGTATAACTTTCGAAATCCGGGCATTTCTAGAAAAATCTTCATAGTGACAAAGTCGGGTCTGGAATGCGCTCTTTCAACGACTATCATTTCTAAACTTGACCCAGACGATAAGATACTGATTGACAACATGGCTCGTGAACACAAAAGTACTTAAAACTTAGAAAATTTTTCTAAGTCCAAGATTATAAGATGCAAGAAACCTCATTTTCACCCGATTCTTGATTTTTCTCAACAAATGGTGCATTTCCTCGAATGTCGACCTTTGACCGTAATTTTGACCCGAAATTCCGCCCGGTCAAACTTTGACTTTTTGTTGACTTTTTGATACACGCGCGCAAATATTATTTTATCTATTTGTTCTTGATTTTCTGATAAATCGCGTAGATCGATAAGCCAGATACCAATGCTTCACAACTCACGGAAGGCCATAGAATCGATTCGGGTTCAAATATCAGACACAATACCTTTGTAAGGTTGAAATTGTAATCGGCATCCACCGATAGCGATCGAGAATACCAAAACTCGCGAGATAATAATCAGAACTTGCGGACACACTTACGTGTGAAATGGCCTGAATTGATAGAACCTCAAATATTCAACTTTGGAGAAACAAACCTCTTCTTGATTGTCTGATTCATCGATTGGAAAACCTCGAACCCATGATCAATGCATGAATGATATGTCGATGCACCTATTAAGTGTTAGCCAATTATTTATAAAAATAAAGAGGGTAAATTTTGGGGTACAACAGCGAGCGTGTGAAATTTGGTATCAAGTGGAAAGATTCAAATAGAGACATCTTCAAACTGGAAGAAATCTTTTGGTGCTAAGAAAAAGCCAATCTTGTGTATGGTGGAAAAGCCGAGCCAAGACCGACCGTGCTCAATCTGGGGCAGTTGTGATCTCAATCCTACTCGTGAGATAGCAGCGTGAGGAATCGCCCGAAGGCAGTTCTGAAGATCAACATGCCTTTATCATGAGCCTTGCAACACATGTTGAGCGGTGATAACCAGGGGATCCTCCTCGAATGTCAACACTTCTCTCGAGATACAACCCAAATGCTAAGTGTGCCCACTCCATAGCCGGGACATAAAATCTTGATGATTGTTGGGCTCGAAGAACAAGATTCAGGGATATGATCGAGCTAAGCAGATTGAGTTTGATCCTCTGTTGAGACTCAAATGTGATCAACGGCGCCTATGCCTAACCATGACAAGAGTTCCAATGTTGTTGGCGGCATACTTATGTTTCAACATAGATGACTTGACCATTCCTCGGTGGTACGAAGAATTTGTTGCAAGCGGTGTCAATCCGGGATGCCCGGAGAATGTCGTTGGTGCCCATACGATGGTTGTGCTTGGTTGAGAAGGCGTGTTCAGTGCATGATGGATAATCGTGAGATACTATTTACGAAACCACTGTCAAGGAATGTGAAGAAATGTCTAAGTTGAAGATTGACAATGCGAGCAGCTGTACCATCTGTGTGGGATACCTTAGGATACCACGATAGTTACAAGATTCCTATTGAAGATGTTAAGAGCGACCGGATGGGGTGACGATTTCCCAGAAGACTATCTTGATGTTAACACAATAAGTTTTCCTCTGTGATCCATGCCTGAAGTGGCACCTCTCATTATCACTTCTCCAAGACCGGTTCCATATTCCTCGACAAAGCTATCCTTGGAACTATGGGTGATGTTTACTATCATGGCGTCAAGCAAGACCTCTCGACCATTGAAGATCTTACGATTGAAGCTACCATTCTTGACATTGACAACATCACCGGATCAAGTAAGGTAACCCGAACCGGAAGGGTATTCTCTCGGATATCTCTCCTCCAAAGACACGCGACTCCATTTCGCATTCCGGCTATTCAACCCATTCCCCAAGCTAGAGGAAAGAACCGATGGCTCATCCTGCTCAACCGAAGTACCAAGGAAGTTCGAGACACCTCGAAGCGAGAAATGGAGGAAATTCGAAGATTATCAAGAAGTGACTACAATGTTGTGGAACAATTGGGACGAGACTCCGTCCAAGATCTCCATGCTTGCTCTGCTCTTGTGCTCACGAGGCTCATGCTAGCCTGGCGAGTTTGAAGAATGCTCACGTCCATGAGACACTACCGAGTTTGAAGTTTGTATTGCTAGCACGGCTGCCAACAACGGCCTAGGCTTCTCGATCTTGATTTGACTCCATAGGAAAGAAACACAACAAAGCCTTGCACATCTCACGAATGCAAGGGCACTACATTATCTCATGTTTTGGTGGATACGGTTACGCTCGATATCCTCTGAAGAGCGCTTTTGATCGGCTTGATGTCGAAGGGTTGGTTCTGAGTCCCAGTGACATAATCGTGAGAGCTTTTGATGGTTCTAGCGAGCAGTGCTTGGAAGCTCCTGCTGTTAAAGTCGGTTCCCGGACTTTTGACTCCACTTTCTTTGTCATGGACATCCGTCACGCTTACTCTTGCCTACTTGGGCGCCTTGGATACATGGGGCGGTATTTTTATACCTTACCAGCTGAGTGCACGGTGAAAGGAAGGTTGTCACGATGTGGTGAAGAAGAGTATATGGTCGTCATCTCAGGTCATTCCGATACCTTGAGATGGAGGGTGATTCTCTTGAGACTCCACATCAAGCTTTTGAAACAATCCCAGTCATGCTGTTGGCTCTCCACATCCTCCTAAAGTTGCTAAAGTTCCTCCTAGGATGGCCTCATTGAAAGATGCTCACTGCTTTGAAGAAGGAGGTAGCCTGTTTGGGGTCAGCTCCGATCTTCCTTTCAAATTTGACAAGGCTGGTTTAGGCTTCACTGCTCAGGTCGAAGATGATCGCCCGGCGAGCGGCCAACTTCCTTTCGCCGTGATGAGTGGAATCCATGCTATAGAAGCGGCGACAGCGGCTTCAACATCGACAATGGATCTTTCCAACTCCAAATCATGGGCTCGAAT
Source organism: Vicia sativa (assembly GCA_021764765.1). Taxonomy (NCBI): domain Eukaryota; kingdom Viridiplantae; phylum Streptophyta; class Magnoliopsida; order Fabales; family Fabaceae; genus Vicia; species Vicia sativa. Next base: position 68,744,717 of record CM038793.1, read on the forward strand.
TGGAAGGAAGGCGTCATACCAATCTCCTTTAGTCGAGGTAATTTCTCTTGTTTTGTTTTGCTTTTCGTATTTCTTTATGTTTTGAACAATAAACTTTGAAAGCCTAGTACCTTGCAGGGCATCATGGCTCGTTGCGAGGTTATTATCATCGTTTGCGTATTTTCATTCAATAAATTCGTTGGACTTTTGCATTCAATTGTTTGTTCTCTTTCTTTACTTTATCTTCAAAAGCTATGTGTTTCTTACACACCCACGTGATACAACTGCGGAATCACTCGAATCTAGTTAATAACTATGCTAGTGCTAAATATGACTTTGATAATCCGATCTACCAAGCCAAGACGAAAGTGAGGAAGATTGTGAAGTGCCGGAGAACTTGCGGACTACTCTGACAAGAAGGCGAGTTATCGACCACCACGAAGAGCAAGTTGAGGTTGTGAATTTGGAGTGCTGACGAAGCAGAAAAGATCAAGATAGGAGCGGGTCTTGAGAATAGTGTTAAAGAAAGGTTGGTTGGATGCTACGAGACTATATTGAGGGTTTTGCTTGGTCATACGAAGATATGCGAGGTTGGACATTGATATGTGGTACAGATTGCCAACAAAAGAAGGTTTTCTCGGTGAAGCAGAAAGTTAATCGCATGCGTCACGAGATGTCGGAGAAAATCAAAGTTGAAGTTATAAACAATTCAACATAGTTTCTTAGTGTCACCTCTTATCCCATGGGTTGCAAATGTGGTACCGTACAAGAAGGATGGCAAAATGCAGAATGTGTGTGGATTCGAGATTTGAACAAAGCGAGTCCGAAGGCGATTTCCACTTCCTCATATTGATGTTACGGTTGACAACACCGCCGGCATAAGGTTTTCTCCTTCATGGATGGTTTCTCCGGTTACAATCGGATCAAAATGGCTCCGAAGACATGGAAGACTACTTTTGTTACACGTGGGGCACTTTGCTACAAGGTTATGTCGTTCGGATTGAAGAGCGGCGCCACTTCATCGCTATGGTGACATTGTTTCATGACATGATTCATCACGAGATAGAGGTCGTCGGCGACATGATAGCTCGATCCTGGTGAAGAAGAACATCTTGATCATTTGCGAAACTGTTGTGATTGAAGAAGTATAGGCGAGACTTAATCTAACAAGTGCACCTTTGAGTCGGATCCGGAAAACTCCAGGGTTTGTTGTCGTGGAAAAGGTATTGAAGTTGATCCATAAGGTTAAAGCTATTCAAGAGATGCGGTAAGGAAGGAAGTCGGAGGTTTCTTGGGCGATTGAACTACATTGCATTCATTGCACTAGCTGCTGCTTGTGAGCCAATCTTAAGTTACTAAAGAAAGATCAAGTAGTGGAATGGAATGCGATTTCGGATCGCTTTTGACAAAATCAAGGAGTACCTTGAGAATCCTCATCCACGATCATTGAAGGAAGACCTCTTATCATGTACTTACGGTGTTAGAGAACTCAATGGGGTGTGTCTTGGGGCAACATGAGCGGAGTACAGTCGAAAGAGCATGCAATATACTACCTTAGAAAAAGTTTACTCTTGTGAAACAAGATACTCATGACTTGAAAACTTGCAGCGCTTTGGCTTGGGCTGCTCATGACTAAGGCGTTATATGTTGACTCACTACCTTATTGATTTCTAAGATGGATCCAGATAAAATACATATTTGAGAAACCACTCTCTCGGAAGAATAGCAAGATGGCAAATGATCTTGACGAATCGACATCGGTACACTTCCGAGCGATCAAAGGAAGTGTAGTAGCCGATCATTTGGCTCACCAAGTAGATGACTATCGATCTATGCGATTCAATTCCAGATGAAGATGTTTTACTAGTTCCGATTACGAGAACGAGGCCGGACGAAGGACTGAACAAGGATCCGATGGACCATGGTCTTTGATGGAGCCTCAACGCGCAATGGCATTGGCGCCATCATTACATCGGACATCGCCTTTCACCGCCAGATTATGTTTGATTGCACTAACAACATGGCGGTCTGAGCGTGCATCATGGGTCTTAAAATTGCTATTGACTTAGAATCACGTTCTTACAAGTGTATGGAGACTCGACTTTGTGATCGATCGGATAAAGGCGAGTGGGATACGAGCATTCGAATCTCATTCCGTATCGAGAGCATGTTACGAGTTTGATTCCCTACTTGAAGAAATCACTTTTGATCATATTCCACGAGAGAATCGGTTGGCGAGGCGCGTTGGCTACTATATCATCTATGTTCAAGGTCGGATGGGACACGAGGCTCCCGGATCATCATTGAGAAGTTGGCGACGGTATTGTTATGAGCTTGGCGGAAGAGATACCTTGGTACTATGGCGTGAAGAGGTATCTTGAGACTCGAGAATATCCGAGGCATCACATTAATGATAAGAAGTTCATGAGAAGATTTGCATCCAAATTCTTCCTCGACAGCGGCGTCTTATACAAAGCGCAACCCGACTTGTGCTTCATTGTGTAGACGAGCGACAATGCGTATCATGGAAGAGTTACGAAGGCATTTGGTACCCACTCCGGTGGACACACCATAGCTAAGAAGATTTTGAGAACGGGTTACTATTGGTCCACCATAGAAGGCGATTGTCACCGCTATGCTCGATCTTGTACAAGTGCGGTTATGCGGACAAAGTGCACGTACCTCCGATACCTACGAATGTTCGCGACTCCTTGGCCTTTTGCAATGTGGGGCATTGACATGATTGGAGAAATTAAGCCCACGACTTCCAATGGACATCGTTTCATCCTCGTGGCAATAGATTATTTCACCAAGTGGGTAGAAGCGACCTCGTATGCATCTGTTGCAAGAATGTAGTGGCTCGATTCATCAAGCATAATCTTATGCATCGGTATGGCACTCCGAAAGGTTATCACGAGATAATGGTTCCAATCTCAACAATAAAATGATCACCGAACTGCACGCAATTCAAGATCAAGCATCACAATTCTTCTCCATATCGGCCTAAGATGAGCGGCGAGTGGAAGCCGCCAATAAGAACATTAAGAAGATTATCTGAGAGATAGTGGTGACTTACAAAGATTGGCATGAAATGTTACCATTTGCTCTTCATGGTTATCGCTTTTCTGACGAACATCAAAGGGCAACCCCTACTCTCTTGTATCTCGGTATGGCCAGAAACACCCATCGAGGTTGGATACCTCAACGAGTCCTCAAGGCGAGAGTTAGGTGAAGGCGATTGGGTTCAGACTCGCCTTGACAGATTAACTTGATTGATGAGAAGCGACTCGCGTCCATACGCCATGGACAGTTGCTCGAAAGCGAATGATCGGGCATTTAACAAGAAGGTCAAACACGAGTCTACCAAGTTGGTGACCCTAGTAGTCAGCATCATTCTCCCAAAGGTGATCCCAGGGCAAATGGACTCCCACCTGAGGGACCATTTGTAGTCAAACAGTATTTTCGGGAGCTATGATACTTAGCACCATGGATGGTAAAGACTTCCCACACCACGTGAGCGGACATAGTCAAAAATACTACGCATAAAGAGACCCGCTGGGTCGGTGGCCTAAGCAAAAATAAGGGCATCTGGTGAACCAAAAGGTTCGGGCAAAAATAAAGGATATATACAAAACATGTACACGGCAAGTCGAAAACACGAAAAGCGGCTTGGGCAAAAGGGTATCGGTGGTAGAAAACCCGAAAGAGGCGGTCTAGGCAAAAGTTAGGGATTTAAGCGTACTATGTCTCTTCGGATCGCACCTTGAGACTCTTGTCGACATTCAAGGTTCAAATGGCGAAGATCAGTCTACTCACTTTCTCTTGACAGAAAGGAGATGAGATAGTCGAAATGTGAGTACTAGCATAGTTGGAACTTAACGAGATTGTTTCAGCATAGCTTTTACTTTTCTTGTGTATAAACAACTTGGCCATCGCATACATTTCAAATGAATGCAAGTTCTTTCTCTTTACAATTTTCCTTGTTGTTGTTTGCAATAAGCCCAACGTTTGCTTTGAATGACTATCGCATTTGACAATAAGAATCTAATCACAAACATACGAAAAGTGAACATACAAAAAGTACTTACTAGGCTCCGGGGTTGGGACGGCGACGAAAGTCACCAAAGCATTCCCGAGCATGATCCCCACAAGGTGTCACTCACCACAAACCTCCCAGTGGTGTATGTTGGTCCCAGCGTGATCCGATCAACTAAGCCGGATTACATCAGTCTCAAGTAACATTTCGTCCCCGACCAAGATATTTATCCCGGACATCTCTCGGTCCCTTGTTTTCCCGGTAGCGGTATCCAGACTCGAGACTTGGTCAGATAGCGCACCGGAGGAAACTACATCTTCATCTCCCAGCCAAAGATCACAACGGGTTCCTGACTCTTCCAACCCGGTCTCCCGGCAACTATCAAATGCTCTCCAGTGAGATCTACACTTAGAATCCCCCAGTAGAGCGCCTCCTAAATTTCCTCAGCAGGATCTACATACAAGGTCCCCAACGGATCGCCTCCCAGATTCTCCTCAGCAGGGTCTATATATGAGATCTCCAACAACGAGCCTCTCAAATCTCTACCTTCCTCAACAATATCTAGGCCCAAGACTTGGTCAGATAGTACATCGGAGGAATCCAGGATATCTTTCTTCTCCTTCAAAAGCGGGATTCTCACTTACTCAATCCCTAAGCGAGTCGAAATCTTCAAGAGCATCGCATCTTCTTCAAGATGGATATGTTTTGAAATACCACAACATCTATCATCCATACATTACTCATAAAGTCATAATTCATGCATATGTCATTCATACACTGTCATGCATCATACTTTGCATAAGACTAACAAATATTCTATCAAAGTTTCTCTTGTTTTTTCCAAAAAATTGAAAGTCACTACCCAACGGTCGAGATTAAGCCCGAATCGGCGGGAAACTATCGAAAGACCACCTAATTGTCCTCCGACGGTGGTCGAGATTAAGCCCGAACCGAGCGGAAAACTATCCGAAAGACCGCCTCTGGTTATCCTCCGATAACAGGCAATGGATCAACACCCGATGCACAACAGGGAAGCTATCCACATTTTTGCCGACTACAATCTCCCTCAGAGTAATCAGCACAAAGATTTATTCTGATTCCCGATTATCGACAACAACCACAGAGTCTAGCGTACGACTCAGTTGCCTTGGATGGCATCTTAAGCCCATCTCCGACTACTTATCAACAGTGCTTCACTTTCAGAATGCTGCATATATGGTTAAAAATCAATACAAACCAATAACTTCATTCAAAAAATGAACACGAAGTCTAACATAGGACTACCTCCAGATGGCATCTTAAGCCCATCTTCATGATCCTTCCAGAAACGACTACAGAGTCTAACGTACGGCTCACTCCCCAGCATCGATCTTTCCAGATGGCATCTTAAGCCCATCTCCGTCAATTCTCCTATCGACATTCTTGAGTCTAGCGTACGACTCATTCCCCAGCTTCTCCAAATGGCATCTGTAAGCCCATTCCCGCATCATCCACCAACAGCGAGTGCAAATTTTCAGGTGTACTCGAGTGTTCAATCATCTTTTACCTCCAGGTCACGAAAGACAAGCGTGTCAATCTAACCCTCCAGTACAAGAAGATTGAGCAGGGGCAGCTGTCATACCCCAAAATTTTCCCTCCATCTACTCAAGAGATTTCATACATCTATGCTCAAGGATTCCTCAAGAGTTGATCAGACAAACTCTCTCCTAGACAATCAACCCAAACTAGGGTTTGGTATCTCTCAAGTCAAGATGAACTTCCAACATCTCCAATGGCCTTCATGCCTCCTCATATGCTTCAAAGATTCTCCATGTCAAGTTTCAAGCTTCACAGATCAAGTTTCCTCAGACAATTGCTCAGATGGTTGAGAATCAGTTGTATGGGACAAAAAGTCAACTGTGGTCAACATACAGTCAAACTTCATAATTTTTGGTCAACATCCTCATTTTGAAGTTACATTCATCATTTGATCAAGGGTTTATCATGATTCATCAAGAAAACTCAAGATTTGCTCAAAGTCAAACTTTCTAAATTAGGGTTTCTAGGTGAAAAGTCAAGCGAACTTTGGTGATCATAACTTTCTCATACTTTCTTAGAAATTTTTCCACCACCTCTTGTTTTGAAGGAAATTCAATTCTCTACAACTTCATGTCTCACAAGAATGTCCAAAAAATGCTTCATTTGAGAGGTATAGCTCAAAACATTACAGGTCATTTTCAAAGTCAACAAAACGTCAACTTTTTGCTTTGAAGATATATTGAGCATGGTAACTCCAATTGAGATGAGACCAAAAAGGTTGGTTAGAGGACTCTTAGAGCTTTCCAAAAATTCCAAGAACACTCAAAAATGTGGAAAATTGAGCAAGATACACTATTCAGAAGTTGGGAAATTTTGGACAATTGCACAAAAGGACATTTTGGTCAAAATGCAAAATTTTCCAAATGGGCCTATAAACTTTTGATCCAAACTTGTTCATGACATGATTGTTGACCCATAAATGCTTGGCCTTGGTAATTTTCTATTTTTATGATTTATATTTGAATTTTATAACATTTAATTCAAAAATAAATTATATAAAATATGAAAGTTAATTATTTTTTCAAATGAGTTGGATTTATATCTTCCTTAATGTCCAAGAAAGCCCAAGACTCTTGCCAAATCGTGATAGCTTGCATATGGAAAGAAAAAATCAAATTTTTAAGGAAATTTGATTTTATTTAATAGAAAATATTTGCACAATCAATGTCCAATCTTTTTTGCTTGCTTTTGCCATCCCAATTGCTTCTATAAATACCTAGCATTGCATACAAGCCAGAAAAACGAAACCCTAACCCTTAAAACCACCCAAACTCTTGCAATTTTTTCAAGAATTGTGAGAAATTCGAATTTCAAAAGCAGCCACTTTCAGCCTCCAAACATCATTCCATCGTGCTCAGAGAGTAAGTTTGAGTAAGAATGCATTATCCTCATTGATCAAACCATCCAGAATCGAGCCCTGTACATACATACATATTCAATTTTGTTTGATTTTTGCATTCTATTATTCTGCTATTTTCAATTGATTCTAACGCCTTTTTTTGTGTTCATGAGACCCTATATATCGATCACGGGCAATCGCTATGAGTTGAGCGTCCAAACTCATGATGCCATGTCTAGGGTTTGGTGTTGAGTTTCGAGCTGGCATTTAGAGGAACTTTGAAAAAGCGAGACCACCATCGGGATCTGAGACCCGATTTAGGGGTAGCCTAATCGACTTTGAATTCGTGTTTTGCGAGTTAGGAGAATCGGGCGGCGGAGAAGGCAGCGGAGCTAAGGCTCGGCGTCGTGAACAGATGACCGTGAGGAGCTAGCGTGGCAAACAGCATGTTACTGATTCGTTCGCTATAAGTCAATGGGCCGCAGCGTCTTGACTACGATTTTCAAACTCATCACGACCGTCATCTCTTATATGCCATTGTTTTTGTCTTTTCCAACACAAAGTGCAAGCTGGCCTAGTGGTTAAAGCATTCACTTTTCCGATACTCTCCCATGTCCGAGTTCGAATCCTGCTTGCACGGTTTTGTTTCTTTTCACAAACTTCAAACTTTTCTTATTTTTCTTATTTCAATATTTTGCATTTATTTCAATTCTTTCATATTTTATTTATGCATTAAAAATAATCAAAACTAATTTTCTTTTGCATTTATTTTCAGAAAATCTTTATTTAATTTAATAAATTAAAAAACATATTTTTGCATGCATATTTATTTTTATTTATAATTTTGCATTTAAATCACTTTTAATTCATTTTTAATTATTAAATTGCATCTAAAAAATCCCAAAAAATTATGTTAGTATATTTACATTATTTCCACATGTCATATTTTTCAATTTAAAATTTGCATTTTTCCTAACATTTTCTCTTATTTCGATTTCATCATATTTTCCGATTTCTCATTCGTTTCACAGGTTCTTCCAATTCGGACGTTTCTTTACTATTTTCATTTTTTTTTTCCAATAATGTAACTGTATATGGGATGTAATAGTTTAATTTAGGATTTTAATTTTCCGCATTTTAAATTATGTATCTTCCCCAAAGCCTTGTAATAGCGTAGGACATTTACCTTTCCGCACTTTACATTCCGCATTTTACTTTCCGCACCCTATAAATTGCTAGTAATTAGGCGTGTATGGCAAGACTAAAATTGAACATTGCAGACACTTCCTTCGATGTCATAATCTTGGTAAAGTTCGTCTGAGTTCGTCTTCGCTAGACGTTCTCTTCCCCTTTGCAAGTTCATCTTCTCGCAGATGTTCTTTCCTCGCGAGTTCGTCTACACCCGACGTTCCCTTTTCCTTATTAATTCGTTTTCATATATTTGTCTCGTTCTTTCTTACGCGAGTTCGTCTTCGATCGACGTCCTCCTCTTCTTCTTCTTCCTGCAAGTTCATCCTCGCACGGGTGTCCTTTCTCCCAAGTTCGTCCTGACCGACGATGCTCCCTCTTATGGATTTTTCTTCCATTATCAGGTATCTCACAGCTTGGTGCCCTCACGCCATCCTCCAATGAAATTCAGTATCTCGTTTTCAGTAAGCATGGACGAGAAAACCCCGAGTGAGACTTCTGCAAAGAATCAGATGTAGTGTTTGTTATCAGCATACTATATTTGGTGAATCTCCCCAGCAGATGTTGTTATCGACAAATCCTTATTGCAGAACATGATACCAATCCCCAGTACGGTTTGACAATATCTGTCTCAGTGAAAGTCCCTAGTGGGTGTTCTCTAAAGTCGCAAGTGTGTTGTATCCTGATATCCCCTATGGAGGTGTTATCTGGATTGTTGATCGGGCGTTTGGTTCCCCAATGAGTCGCATATTGTCCACGGATGACCCTCCCCAAAGGGTTCTCATCTCCCGATATCCCCAGTTGGAGTTGGGGAACATCCCTCTTGACATCCCCAGTAGTTGACATATCTTTGTCTCCCCAACTAGAGTCGTGATGGGTAACGGTAGAGTTCCTCTTCAAGTGTCCTCATTTGGTTCCCCAATGGATCATTGTCCAGCATAACGGTTTCCCACGACATCATCACCTCAGCAGGGTGGTAGACCTCGATCTCTTCAAGAGGCTTTCTTTTGGATTTACCAATTGGGTCGCATCCTTGGTTGATCTCCATTATTACCTCCCCGGCGGATTATTAGTTTGAAGTTGATCATCTTGTGACCTTTTGGTCGTCGTTCACTTTTCATCTTTTGCAAACATGCATCATCACAGTTGCATTACTTCTTAGGAGGATTCATGCATTTTCATCGAATTATAAGCCAAGAGCAATGAACCTTCAGTCCCCAGTGGTGTTCCAATGTCTCTCTAAAATCCCAGCAAGGATAGCTTTTGGGTGTGGGGCATTTCCTTTGGTGTTGAAGCTGCCAGTCTCATCTGGTGCAACACGTCTTCTGGTGTTGAAGCTGCCAGTTCCATCTGGTGCAACACGTCTTCGTGGTGTTGAAGCTGCCAGTCTCATCTGGTGCAACACGTCTTCTGGTGTTGAAGCTGCCAGTTCCATCTGGTGCAACACGTCTTCGTGGTGTTGAAGCTGTCAGTCTCATCTGGTGCAACACGTCTTCTGGTGTTGAAGCTGCCAGTCTCATCTGGTGCAACACACGTCTTCTGGTGTTGAAGCTGCCAGTCTTCTCTGGTGAAACACATTTCTTTGGTGTTGAAGCTGCCAGTTCCATCTGGTGCAACACGTCTTCTTGGTGTTGAAGCTGCCAGTTCTATCTGGTGCAACATATTTCTGGTGTTGAAGCTGCCGGTGTTCTCTGGTGCAACACGTCTTTTGGTGTTGAAGCTGCCAGTATTCTCTGGTGCAACACGTCCTTTGGTGTTGAAATTGTCGGCTCTTACCCCGGTGCAACACGTCTTCAGCAAGCCCTACCATTGCTTTCTTCTTTTTGCACAAGAGTTGAGTCGCTACCAATTCTTGGTCAAGGTCTGCTCTCTCTCCTTACGCATGATGCAAGTTGCTCTGTATTGTGTGTGAAGCCTGGTCAGCATTTCCAGTCTTCGTCTTCGTTGAAACTACCAGCACATCCCCTGGTGCAACGATTCTCAGGACAGGTCTTACTCCTGTGCCTTTTCGGGAACAAGGATCCCCTTTGTCTCCCTTCTCAGAGTGTAGCGTTCTGAGTCAGTAAAGCCTACTCGGCACTTTCTAGCCTTTGCATCACTAACCCGTCGGTTATTCCCTGGCGTAATGTGGTAGTCTAGTCAGTGTATCAAGTCTTTGCTTCCGCTTACGTGTCAGCTCTCCCCTGGCATTGTGAATTGAATTGGGTAGAGGCCAATTCTTCTTAGGTCAGGTTAGCACTTGTACCTGCCTTCACAGAATTCAGCATTTATTCTGTGCTTTCTTTGGTTGTGGCCCAATTAAGCTCTGGCGCAACATGCTCCTTTTCTCCAATGAGGTTCCTTAGAATTTTGGAATGTCCACACCTGTCTCTTGATGCAGCTTTTGGGATTCAGAGTGTAAATTTCTGGGCCCGTTTTGGTATTCAATCACCTCATACCTTGTCACCCGAAAGGCATAAGCCAATCTCGCTCCTAAGCTAGAGGATGATTGAATAGGGGCAGCTGTTGTACCCCAAAAATTTACCCTCTTCTTTCCCGCATTTTTCAGGCTTATAATCCCATTGCATAAAAATACATGTCATATCATACATAGCATTCATCATAAGGAGTATCAAATCTCAGGTATTCCGAATGGCACCCAAAAGAGCTCACTTCTCAATAAAGTGGATTTCGGGTCTCGGCGCATTTTTGATACTCCAGAAGGCGTATCTCTTACTCTCTAGGGTATTTTCTATTGATGCTCGACTGGCATTCCCCTCTCATTATTATCTATAACTTTCGTTTGGAAGCCGAGAACGGATTTTGTGGGGAAGGCTCTCAGAGGAGTCATTTTCCCCGACATATCAAGCTGATTTTAGTGCTGAACCGTGCGTTTTGGCTCACCGAAAAGGCTTTATTTTCTAGATGGAAGCTCGGAATTGAGCGGGACCAAGTTCTAAGATTCCGTATCAAGGTCCTCTACAAATCTCATTTGCAACTCGAGAGCTAATTCCCCACCGATCGGTAACAGAATTTTAATCTTTGAGTTTGATTTTTGAGTGAACCGAGCAATTTTTCATCGATGCGAGTTAGAAAAATCATATCTCCTCGATTTTTAACGAAGCGGGGCGGGACCGGTGCCAAAGTTCACAAATCTTGTTAGCTTCAAATGTCCCAGAGATACGCATGTGCAAATTCCAATCAGAAGATCCTCATCTGGGCGTTTCCTCCATAGAGCGCGAATAAAATTACGCGCGTGTCGATGGTCCAAAGCTGAAATTGAAACTTCAAAATTTCTATTTCCTTGACCATTCATCGGATCAAGTCGGGTTTTGATTCTCGCAAGCAAAATCGCATTCCAGACCTCTTTCGTTTACATTCCGACTCCGATTAGCAGTTTGGCTGTTTTGGATTAATTACGAAAATTATTCGGATAATCATGATTAGCTTGTTGATTAAGGATCCAAAGCTATAAATAGATTTCCCTCTTCACAAATCAAAACAACACACTCATTTGCTAAATTTCCCACTACCATTCACACTCCAATTCTCTCAAATCCCAAAGCACAAAAACTCAAAAAAGTTCAAACATCAATTTTCCCTCCAAGCAACCACCACAGGCCGCCACCGGACCTCCGTGCACCACCGGCTTCTCTCACAGACCGCGCTAAGCGCGACCCTCGCGCTAAGCGCGACCTGCGAATTCTAGTTTTTCTCCATTACAGCTCCTCCTATTTCCATCTATATGATCTTCTCCTCTGCTTCTTTTGCACGCATCTGACAGGGAAGGAACAGTTTCATCTTGATTTTCTTCTCAATTTCAAGATTTAAGGATTTCTCTCATTCTTCTCCAATTCTCCATTGGATTTCAATCTTTTCTTCAAGGATTCAAGCTTAATTCTAAAGTTTATCAACAATTCCTCATTGATTTGATATTTTCTTTGAAGAGCACAAGGAATTCCTCTTCAATTTGATTCAAACTTCAAGTTCAAGTAAGTGTTAGGTTCAAATAAGCACTTATTTTAAGTTGTTTCAGATTTTGAGCTTTTATTGGAATTGAACAACATCATTACTTGCAAATGCCATGTGGTTTTGATTCTTGAACCTTCATGCTTGAATTCTTTGTTGTAAAGATCGGATTTTGCAATGTAATTAGTGTCGGTGAGAATTTTCATGCATAGCATACATATACTTGCATTTTCTTTGCATTCTAGCCACAAACTCATGAATTGAAAGGCATTTAGCTCGATTGAATTGCATTGATACATGATGAGTTAAGGAATAACTTGCACATGTGGTGTGTCAACATGTAGCTTCTAAGCATTTTGTTCATTGTACATTGTGCATTGTACATAGCCCATGCATTTGCATTCCAAGTGTTTGTGTTAATGTTTCATAAGATTTGACATGATCATTCCTCATTGCCTCATAGCACACTTTGCTTCGTCGGTACTTTGCATATGGAACATTAGGTGCATGACACAACTCGTATCATAAGCATAATCATGCATCGACCTCCATTGCATATTATTGTAATTAATTCCTTGCATTCCACATATTCACAACTAGCATTGAACATAAGCATTGGAACTCCGGTTTCACTTTACACTCTTAATACATTCATTCATAACCATACATGTGAGAGTGTTAGGATTGTTGATTTTGTATCTCACATATGTTCATGCATAACATTGTATACATAAGCATGGGAACTATCAATTCACCATTTGCATTCCTATACATGTCCACGCATAACATAGCATCACATGTGAACATCGGAATTAACATTCCCCATTAGCATCCCACGCATGTTCATGCCTTTGACCCTCATTCATGAGCACCGGAGCTACTTGTCTCATCACTAGCATGCCGTACATGTTCATGCATAGCATTGCGCATATGAGCATTGAAATCTTTGTGTCGACTTGCATTCCTATACATGTCCATGCATAACATAGCATCGTGAGCATTGGAATAGCATCCGGTATCGGATCAACTTTTGGCATGAAAACATAAAAGCAGTGTACGGTGCAATTTTTTACGAGTTGCGAGTCACGCTTAAGCCTGGTCCAGGCCGCGCTAAGCGCCAAATATTCTGGAATTTTAGGTTGCTGACGCTTGCGTAGCGGTATACGCGCTTCATGATCTTTTGTTTATTTTTACGATTTTTCGATTCTGATGGTGAGCATTAGTCACCCTAGCTATGCTTGGCTGCTGTTCATACTCCATTTCATGCAGGGACACACGACGCATACATATGCGGCTCGTTTCGTCGATATTCACACACTTTTCCTTTGCTTGCGTTTTGGGTCTAACTCCCTTTTTGCAGGTGTCTCATGTTTGTATACCCACGTATACATTCCTTGTACTTGCCTCTTGGGTGCAACTCCCTTTTCGATTTCTTTGTGCGTTTATATACCGCGTATACATTTATACATTTTTGGGTCTAACTCCCTTCTTGCAGGTGTTTTGCGTTGTACACCCATGTGTGCATTCCTATACTTGCTCTTTGGGTCTAACTCCCTTCTTGCAGGTTTTCTTTCGTGTTTGTACACCCACGTGTACATCCTTTCGTTTACTTTTTGGGTCTAACTCCCTTCTTGCAGACGGTGTTGCTTGGATGCGCCGCTGCGCATTCTCTTCGCTTTGACGCCTCGAGCTATTCTCACCGGTTTACTCTTATTGCATGACTGCAGTACTTGAAGTTTTCCGGAGTATTTCATTAGCTTACGCCGCTCTTCGGATTCTATATCCGTTCGGTAGCTTCTACACTGTTTACCGCATTCTCTTACAGCTTTCCTAGATATCATGAGAAGTAGGGCTTTACAGCTTTCTTTTGCCATGAGAAGTAGGAATAGAGATGCATGAAGGGGCTTCCGTAGCTGGAGCATGTTCAGGAACCCCTCTGGTTTATTTAAAGACCCGTTTAGGGCAATTCTACTTGTGATTTGTGCATATTTGTTTGCTTGTCTTCTTTCCCTCAGGAGCTCGGTTAAGGCTGGTTCTTTAGCCTAGACTTTAGGATCCATTTCCTTGCACGTCAACCTTAGGATAGTGCATATCTGGTTCCCCTTTTGCTTTGCTAGTTTCTTTTGCACATTGCGTGTAATAAAAATACAACCTTCTTATTTCTTCCTTTCAAACTCAAAACACTTAATAATGGTTTAAACTCCTTTCTCAAGGTAAAAACAACCAACAAACACCAACTCTTTTCGCCTTTGCGCGCTTTCTTTTCTTCTGTGTTTAAAACCTTTTTCACAAATAAAAAACACAAAACACACCAAAACAAATGAGCCGAACTACGACGCTCTGACTTTCCCATTGCACGCGGGAGTACGTAGGCATCTTGTCACGGGGCTCGATCGAGCAAACTTTGTAAATACTTCCTTCTTTTTTCTCCGTGGTTTCTTATTTCCTCTTTTTCTTTTGCATGCATGATTAGCGATTAAGCATAGATATAACACACCCTTTAGCTAGAATTAGAAAGTGGATACCGTAGAGTACTACGGGCGTGCGGGGTGCTAATCCCTTCCCTCGCGTAACTAACTCCCTTACCTAGATTCTCGATTTCACGGTTATAGGACCGCGATTTCTCCCCAGTTTACTCGATGTTTCCTTTCTCCCTCGTGAGATAAAAGGCGTTCGATGGCGACTCTGCGATACTAGTTATCATGGAGGTTCCGCGGTGTTTTCAGTACTCGATGATGAATATTGGTTAAAAATATAGAACCATTGTTCTAAAGGCTCTTGATTTCTAGTGATAAATGATGGACTTCGATCGGCATTTTAGTGTTTAGATGTAAAGAGTTCTTTTGTGCAATGTGCAAGAGTTGGGCGGTCCAATCAGTTATTTACAATTGAATCGAAGAGACAAGAAAATACTTGCGGCATAGGATTGAATTTCAAGTAAAAGCGTCATTTGTAGAAGACGCGTGGAAGCGATGAATGAGAGAAGCCTGCATGCTTGAGCGTGGCATGATTTTAGAGTAAGACCGTTAGAATCGAAATACTATAAATAGGTGTTTTATGTTAGAATTAGTGTGTTTTTCGTGTACTAAAATCTCAAAATACTCAAACTACCGTGACATAAGGAAAGCGAGTTGGAAGACAAAATGTACGTCTTGAACATCATGACTTTTATAATTTAAATCCAAGTCTTTTACATTCCTTCGTCTTTCTGATGCTTTTGTTCTTAGAATCCTTTGATTTCCTTTTACATTTTGTTATACATGTCTTTACATTTTCAGAAAACTTAAACACTTTATCTTTCAGAAACTGTATTTTATTGCTTTGTTCTTTCATTCAAGCACTCTACATTTTCAGAAACTTTTATATTCTCGGAAACTCTTTATCTTTGCATTCAATTGTTAAATCTCAAGTTTAATTCGAAGTCCTCCTTTATGCATTCAGTCAGTATATTTTTCATAGACAGTTGTAGAGAGATCTTTAAAAGCCTTACACTCTATATCAACACACAATATAAACTTATCAAATAATGGGTATGAATATAGAAATGAATTATGACACATGTGTCCTAGGATCAATTTACGATCCTGCAAGTAACCAATAATAACCAATAATTGGAAGACTAGTGGTTGTTTACTAGAAATCACTGTAAACAAATTGGCACGCCCAGTGGGACCGTGTCATAATAAACTTTTAGTCAAACCTATTAGAAAATTTTAGGATCTTCTGAGTTTGGAGCACGATTCGTTATATAAACCTTTGAAGCGGCAAAATAAAGAATAATAATCCACATATACCCAGAAGACAGCATACCAAAACAATGGTCAACACGACTAACCAAGATGGGGGACAAAATCCCCCACAAGGGGCTGCAACAATCGCTTCGAGTTTGATTGTTGCATCCAATACTATCCCCATTGGGAGTTCGAATACGATCCCAGTAAGTACAATAGAAATACCATCGAACATGTCATCAATGCAAACTATGTCACACATAGGGAACCAGCAGTATTCGACCCCTACTAGGCCTCCAAGCTTTGAGCCCTTGAGACCCAGAAACCCTCCGTACGGAATGCCAACTTCGTTTATGGCAGGGTTACATAATGCATCAACTTCGTCCCTAATCCAAGGGTCTGGTTCGCGAATGAACCATTTGGGTACAAATCCCCAAAATCTAGGAAACTTTGCACAGTTGTCTACCCTTACAATTAATAGTCAGGCAGCGCTTAGGCAACAGATGGATGATAGCAATCATGATATGGTAGGAGTCCTAGCCCGTGAAATGAATGTTATTTTTAACCCCATGATTCAGAACATAAATAGAACAAACCAAGAAAATGCAACGATGGCGAATAGCGATTCTTGGGTGCCTGATCCTTGCAAGGCGTGAGCAAAATCCGATTGATGAAGAACCCACAATTGAGCAGATTTGACCCCCTAGACAAGTGGTCGAAGAGAGAAATATAGGGGCAAGATTAAGGCAATAGGAAGTTCATGATGAACAGCCTAGACAAATAATGATGGTAAATAGGGACCAGAATGCAGACGAAATTGTCCATAGAATTAGAAATGACAATTTAGTGGCAGAAAATAACCTAACCACTATGATCGAAAGAATACTGGCCCAAAATGACCTAAATTTAGGATTTAGGAGACCAAATTACACATATCCTATTATAGACTATGTTCTACAATCAAAATTTCCCAGGGGCTGCAAAGTTCCTAAGTTCACGAAATTTGCTGGAGACACGAGTGAATCAACCGTGGAACATATAGCAAGATATTTAACTGAAGCAGGAGATATAGCAAATAATGAAAATCTTAGGATAAAATACTTTCCAAGTTCTCTAACGAAGAACGCTTTCACTTGGTTCACAACCTTCCCACCGGATGCATGGACACGTGGCCTTATTTAGAAGACTTTTCATGAACAATTTTACATGGGTTAGGTCAAAATCGAGTCTAAAGAATTAGCAAGCATTAAGAGAAAATTCACAGAACCAGTAGATGATTATTTGAATAGGTTTCGTTTACTAAAATTTAGATGCTTCACAGTAGTTCCCGAACATGAATTGGTCGAAATGGCTGTTGGGGGCCTAGATTATTCCATTCGAAAGAAATTGGATACACAGTATCTCAGAGATATGGCCCAACTAGCAGACAGAGTTCGACATGTCGAAAGATTAAAAGCTGAAAAGGCTAGGGTCAGTAAAAATCACAAAAAAGAGAGAATAGCCTACATAGAGGCTGAAGAGGAGAACATAGATGATTCTTGAGACCTTTATGATTTCGATCAGTTCGAAATAGATCTTACCCAGGCGAAGGAACCCCCTTATAGCTTGCAAAGTTACTGCTTCCTTCAATGGAAAGGATCTTATT